>OU343118.1:22170000-22235000 GCA_910594885.2 Bibio marci | reverse complement strand
TTTATTATTTATTTTATGTTTAATTTATTTAGATCATATGAGTTTGTTATATTTATTTGAAACATAAACACATAAAGTTCTGTTAACCGTGTTAATTAATACATATACTAATAATATGCCGTATATATCAAATATATGTCACATTGGTATAATCTTCTTAATTGAAGAAGCATAATTAAAACAAAAAAAATTTACTTCTAAATTATTTTAGAAACTAGAATAAAATATTTCGGAAATGTTCTCTCATTATTATTAATATTTGACATTTCATGTAAAGACCAATATTTTATTCAAGTATTGAAGTATAGAACCATGAAATTTAATATCGTATTTCTGTATATAATTTCTATTTCTTTCTACATTCATTATTGTAATAACAATAATAACATTAGTATTTGTTCTCTATACTTGTTGCATCATTTTAGTAATTTATGGTAATTAATAATATTAATAATATAACGTATGGGTGCTTCTACTAAAAAACTATGGAATTATAAAATTTTATTATATACATTTTCAATTTTAATAATTCTATTATTGTTATATGGGTAATTAGCCCATAGTGATAGTGCGCAGAAATTGATTTTATTGCTGTAATTATTTTCTAATTATATATATATTTATATATAATTTTTTTTACAAAAAGAATTTATGGTTTGTTTCCAAAAATGTCCTACATTAGTTGAAATTTACTTGAAATTTTGTTTTGACGCTTCTACTCACGTATTCTTATTTACTATAATTCAAACACCTTCAAAAATGTTAATTATACACATAATGAATCCAGCAATTCACAACTAGAGGGTGCGGTGTTTTCCTCTATAGTTTGCTTTCGTAGCTTGTAGTTTTTCTATCAGACTGACAGGAATTAAGGAAACATCTAATTTTCCATAATTACAGCCGATTTGGTGGATTATACTTGTCTGTAATAAATGTTTGGTAGATGCCGTAAGCTCCAGTTTGGTGTAACATGACTTGTGTAATGTATTGCATTCTCTGTGCGGCACTATTTGCACAAATATATGATTGTTAGATGAAACGATAAAATTTGCCGTTTAGTTATAGTAAAGTTATGATCTACACTAATTTTAATAAATTTTGTTAATATGATTTTCAAAGATCTTCTTCTAAAAGCGAAATCCGCATTTTATTTAATAAATCATTCAACTATAATAATTTCTATATTTCGTTGTCTAATTTTTTAAAAAGTAAAAATAAATAATTAACAAAATAAAACTCAAAATTGATAAAATGCATAATAATTTGTGGTTAGTTTTTCTAAATTCAATTCTTGTAACTAATGACTGATTGATTTCTAAAAATCTAAACTTAAGGTCAAATGCAAATTTTAATTGTTTTCATTGTTTTCAATTTAACTATACTGTTATTTGTTTCTTAACATATAACCCACTATTCTTGAAACAATTTTTCTTTGTTATAGTTTCTTGAATTAATGTTTCATATAGCGACGCATAAAACACTCAGTAGCGCAATTGCATAGCGCCGAAATATATATATTGTATTATATATATTAATCATGAAATATAGCGGGTCAAATCCGCTATTTTTCATAGGAAATATTTCGGTATTTATTTTAATACTAAAATTTTTCTGTTGGGTGACCATTTGTTCGTTGATGGAATAAAAAAAAAACGGATATCTTTGAAAATATGGTGTTGGACACTATTCAAAGATTAACAATGGCTGCACACACATAACTATGGGCTAATCACCAATATAAAAATAATAGTATTTTGAAAACATCTATCTTTCGTTAATTACAGTACAGTACAGTACACAATTGCTAAATTGTTATATACTCCCATGCGGAGAAATTTACCAACTGGGTTGTAATGAAAGGTTTATTAGATGACATAAAAGCTCCACTTGGAACAAAATATAACTTAAAAAAAAAAGATTGCGACGTCTATAACTATAGCTGACAGATATAACAGCAGCAGAAACTGTACAATATTGCGGGCTAAAACTCGTATAAATTCATTGATACAATCATTGTATTAAATGAAGTAAAGTGATAGGTCTGAATTGCGAAAACTTTTATACACATTAATTTTCTTTTGCTTTTATCTTTGTTTATATTATTTTATTTTGTTCGTTCTGTTAAATACTTTAGTACATGTGATATACAATCTTCCGCAAATTCTTTAATTGAAAATATCCCATTGTTATCATCAACAAGGGGTGATGTACCATCAGATTTACAACGACAATCAGATAAAGATGAGGATTTCTATGGCGTGGAAGAACGTCCAGCACCAGTTATTTCTAATGATAAAAATCAACAAATTATACATACTATTTTACAAGATCATACCTATGCACATTTGGAAACATGTATGCCTTCGACAGGCAACGTTATAGCGACGACAACCGCAACAGCAGTGGTAGCATCATCTAATAATAAAATGGCATTGACGGGAATGTCAGCAGTTGTGACAGCAATATTAACACCAACATCGACAATAATTGTAGCGTCTTCTAACACACAAAATAATGCGTTATCCAGGTTATATACAAAAAATATAGCAACAACATTTACAACAACAACAACTGCTACTACAACTACAACTACTCCATTGATAATAGATGGAAGTGTTCATTTTGCATATTCACGTAATGCTACAGGTAACTGAAATAATTTATATGCTTAAATTAAATTTTATTAACTTTTGTAATTTTAATTAAACAATAACTCTATATAAAATATTTTTGCGTCTTTTAGCACAATGATTTTGATTTCAGTCATGAGACTGTTCGTCCGTGTATTGAAAACGCCTTTTTCCATTGCGAGGCAATAGAAGCGAGTTTATTACGAGATTGCTTACTTTGAGCCATCTACCTATCAGTTTCTCCTATGAAAGATTGGAAATTGATCATAATTTACAATTCTGTTTACAAAAATTCAACTTCGTTAAAACTATGGTCCGTAATTCAAAAAGATAATTTGTAAATGTAATTTTTTCCGAAAAATGTAGCAAGTGGGCATTCCAATTATTTTTCATAATGTAGTCTATTTTTAACACAGCTACCAGAAAAATGTAGTGATAATAAAATTTAAGATTTGTGTTCAATCAAATTTATTTTTAACATACAATAAAACAAAAGTTAATTTTCGAAATGTTCGCCTGTATTATCTGCGGTAGCTTACGAATTTCATTGCGATAAAA
This sequence comes from Bibio marci, assembly GCA_910594885.2. Lineage (NCBI taxonomy): Eukaryota > Metazoa > Arthropoda > Insecta > Diptera > Bibionidae > Bibio > Bibio marci. The sequence continues at coordinate 22,231,812 of OU343118.1, read as the reverse complement.
ATTTGCTTATTGTGAGGAGCATTGGTAGCACTTTTTATTTCGAAACTGAACAAAATGCAGTGGCAATAATGGTATAATGGTGTAAATGTCTATGACATTGAAATGGCGAACGAAAATAATGTGTTTAAGTCTGTTTTTTTTAATTTAAATAGCTACAACATAGAATTTATGGATACAGATATTTGCAATATATATATGTTGTGAAAAATCTATACCGAATATCCTGCATATATTATTCACTATTTATTGGTATATTATCAATTATGCTAATAAAAATCAAATAATATAATGCGATCTTGAGGTAAAGTAGAATGTTGTGTTTATAATAATTTTTTCTTGTAGCGATCGATATATAAACAACAATTATAGCATAAAATATGAATGAGTCAGTTTCACATTTTCATTTTTAAATTTGGAAAAAAAAGCATGAGTTACCGCCAATTACGTAGTCTCTAGACTATTTACTGCAACGTCTTATAACATACTTTCATGAACAAGATTTGAAACTTGTAACGTACGAATATTATTGTAACCGACAACTAACTTGCTGAAATGGGTAGAGAATTTCAAATATATGAATTAGTAATAAGAAGTCTGAGCGATAGAATACAAAAATCGCAATAAGCGTATCGTATATGCTTAAAAACAGTTATCATATTTAACAGGTTTCGACTAACATTTACCAATTACAAGTAATATGCTTTTTTTGTTGTGAAAGACATTCTGAAACTAACAGTAAATGCGCATATCGGTAGAAGAAAATCTTAGTAAATCTAGTCGGTTTTACTATATTGTGATGCCACTAAATTTCAGATGGGTATAATATTTTTGTAATATTAAAAATATGTTTCATAAATTTAAGTAGTCTGATATTGTATTATAATAGTAAAACATAAAAAAATAGTTTAAAATCAATTAAATTAAATAAATTAATATATAAAACTCATCATTTTTCTCTACAATGCCAAATGTTATTCATATGAAGCATTGTCATAATACAAGAAATAATCATTTTATAATAAAATATAATTTTGCAGAGAAAGATGATGATACGCATTCAGTGATTAGTACGGGTTCAAGAAAAAGCAATTCAGAAGACGATTTAGGAGAAGAAACAGAAACTGCGCCTGAATGTGAAGGCGAAGAGGAATCTATAACAAGATGCGTTTGTGAATTAACACATGATGATGGATATATGATTTGTTGTGACAAATGTTTGTAAGTAATTTTTTATACTGCTATTACTTTTTTTTATAATTAAAAGTTATATATAATTTTTAATTTATTTTCTTCAGCGTTTGGCAACACGTTGATTGTATGGGTATTGATCGTGGAAATATACCAGATGAATACAAATGTGAACAATGTCAACCGCGATCAATTGACAAAAATCGTGCACGTTCACTGCAGTTATTAAAACGTAAAGAACAACATAACGTATTACTTATAAATGATCAAATAACACAGCAACAGCCGCAGCAACAGCATCAACATCAACAAGGTGGTACAAAAATTGATAATCAACCATTAAAAACAGCAATACCTCAGTTATTGATATCACAAAATTCCACAACAATTTTACAAAATAATTTATCAGTTTTAATAAATAATAAAAAACAACGTGTAAGTATTCCTAAACGAAAAAATGATTTGGTACCAGGAAGAAAGAAAAAGGTCGAACTGAATGTTGGTGTAGGGGCTCGATTAAATGGTAAACGGAAGGAACCTAAAGTTAGTAAAAAGAAAGCATTGAAAAACCAAGTGGACACAATTAATAAAAATGCTGCAAATTTACGTTTATGGATTGAAAATTATGAGTCTGCTGTTACAAATCATTATTCTCCGGAATTACGTGCGAGATTGCAATCAATTGGGAAACAACAATATTCACAAACAATAAGTTCTCCAATTTTAAAAAGTATTCCATCTTTGGATGAGAAATGTACGACTGTTCCACATGCCGGTGGTAAAATTTTAATAAGCACTTGTGATTTAATACCACAGCAACCAATCATTGAGATTCGTGGAAAATATATGTTAAGCGGACAATATAAGCTTCAATCAATGTCATCATCTAGTACATCACGAAATAATTATAATAATCGTAATCCGGGACCATTTTTATTTTTTTATCGATTACATGATGGATCTGAAATTTGTGTTGATACAAGAACATATGGTAATAAAGCAAGATTTGTACGACGGTCGTGTAGGCCTAATTCGGAAATTCTTCATAATATTGAAAAGGGTGCAATCCATTTATATATAATTTCATTAACAAATATAAAATCTAGTACAGAAATAACAATTAAACATGAACCCCATGATTTAGCGGCAATAGCACGAGGTAGTAATATATTACCAACAAGTACAATGTGTGGTTGCGGTTTAACAAAAGATTGTATATTTTTTGTTGCAACAACATTAAATACGTCAAATAATCATTCAACACGTCAAAATAATATGCCAACGGTAATTAGTGGAAAAAATACTAAACGGGCCAATGGTCCTTTATTAGATCATAAATGTAATAAAAATGTTGTTAGAGGCAGATCTACATCAAGCAGTGGTGAAAGTAATGCAAGTCTTTTATCACCATCGATTAATAATTCTAATAGTTTACCAACAGGCATTTCTTCAATTGCCACGCAAGCGAATGATTCTGGAATTTGTACATCATCATCACCATCAGTATCTTTACCATCACCTCTACAAAATCATGGCAGTACATTGATAACCAGCTCACAAAATTCTCCACAATGTGAAAATATGACGATTCCGATGATAACTTCAAGTTCATTTATGCAAACCCATCAACAAACACGACCGACATCATTGAATTTATCAGAAAACTTTACAAATGCATCGAAATCTATACAAGTAACTGCTATACAGCAATTATCGCTGCCACCACCATTACCTCCAATAACAGTGTCATCATCTTTACCGACACTATTGCCAACGTCATTACCTTCACTTCAAGCATCATCCGTAACTCCATTGTTTCAACCTTCCGTGACTGTAGCATCGTCATCATTATCACAAGCACAACCAAAACTATCACCAATAACACCAGTGATTATTTCTCTGAACTCATCACCAATTACATCAGAATTAAATGCTAACCAATTCCAAAATATTATCTCTACAAGTACTGATGGACCAATGTCTAAATCAAGTTCTCTACAACAAGCAACACCTCTTCAACAAGCAACAACTCTTCAACAATTACTGCCTATACAACTATCAGCATCTGTGCGTCAATCTATGTTATTACCGCAGTCAACATTACCGCAGTCAATTTTAATATCGCAATCAACATCAGTACCGCAATCAACACCAGTACTGCAAACAGCGTTAGTACCGCAAACAATAGTACCGCAAACAACAATACTACCACAAACAACAATACTACCACAAACAACAATACTACCACAAACAACAATACTACCACAAACAACAATACTACCACAAACAACAATACTACCACAAACAACAATAGTACCACAAACAACAATAGTACTACAAACAACAATAGTACCGCCGGCAACATCATTACCACAAACAAAATCAATACCGCAAACAACATCAGTACCGCAAACATCATCTGAACTACATACAAAATCAGTAATTCAAGCAACATCAGTGCCACAAACAGCATCAATACAGCAAACAACATCCGTACCGCAAATTTCAGTATTACAAACAGTATCAATACCGCAAATAACATTAGTACCGCAAACAACATCAATATTGCAGGCAAAGTCAGTACCACGAACAATATCAGTACCAGAAACAAATTCAGTATCGCAAGCATCATTACCAGCAACATCATTACCCGAAACATCATTACCCGAAACAACATTACCCGAAACAACATTACCCGAAACTTTATCACGTGAAACATCATTACCGCCAGAATCTACTTTACCACAATCATCATCTTCATTAGCACAATCTATATCATTACAAACAACATTATTGCCACAATCATCGCCTATACCAAAATTTACTGCATTACAGCAATCAGTGTCAATAATTCAATCACCTTTATCGTCACCTATGTCAATAACAAAAACGCCGCTATCAACATCACCAACTTCCACATTTACAGCAACAACACCATTACCACTACCATCTGCGCCGGAACAAATAATATTTAATGCATCAAATGTTCCATTAAGTAATCTTAAAAATTCAGCAGTTACTAAACCACAAGTTGGCAAGAAAAAAAAATATACAACTAGTCTATCTGAAGACAATACATCGCATGGAGAAGATAATGTTAAAAAAGATAAAGATACAAAAACATCTAAAAACTCCGCTTCTTCAACTGACAATAATTCAAATAAAAAACTGTCACGTGAAGAAAGAAAAATGGAGGCCATTTTCAAGGCAATCGAAAAAATGGAAAAAAGTGAACAACGAAAACAAGAATTAAATAAAACAAGACCAAACTCCGTACAAGGAAGACGAAACAGTATTTCATCAACACAAAAAGTAATGATAAATGACGATGATTATAATAATAAAAAAGCTGGACACTATCGAAAGAAAAAGCGTAAAGGCAAAATTTCCAATCAATCAATTAATCAGCAAAAGAAAAATTTGCGAAGAAATTCGGTTGATTCAGATAATGTAACATCTGAAGATTCAAGATCATTTTTATCTCCACTACCATCCTATTCTCATATTCCATTGTTTGAGAATTATTCGCAAGAACATGTCAACCATGCTGCTTTGCCGGCGTCGCTATTACCTCCTTCATCGCTACAACTATCGAAATCTCCCACATCAGTTCCAGTGACACTTCAAGCACCTTCTTCACATACGTCATCACCACAAAAATTGCTGACTTTACCACCACCTTCATCTCCATCACTACAAACAAATAAATCTTCAAATACATTTTCAGCTTCTGTACGGCAAGGTCCATCAAATGATCAACCGTCAGACGCAGCTGCTGCAGACCTTTTGTTAACATTATCCCATAAAAAAATAATTCGAAATGATGATGTCCACATATCAACAACTAGCGACCAAAGACAAAATGTAAATGATCTTTCACGACTGAGATCATATTCAGTATGTTCCATGTCAGAGCAATCATCATCTATATCACATCAATCTTCTTATACACCATTAAGCTCAGCTTGTTTACTTGTAGAAGCAGCTGTTGGCCCATTTTCAGAAGTTTGCAATAATTATGATACAGCTTATAAATTACCACCCAAAACAAAAAAATCAATAATGAATGAATGGCTGCATCAAAGTGATTCAATGAATTATTCGTCACAACAACATCATCAAGAAATAGACCAAGATAAAGAAATAAAAGTTGATTATTCTGATCAGAAATCATCCATTGACACAATTTTACAAGTAGCTGCAAATGTATGTAATTTTACAATACCAACATCTAATACGCCAATTCAACAATACGTAGATGAGAAAAAGAACCTTAGTATAGTAGCTCAAGTTGAAGAATTTATTAATTCAAATTATAATTCTGATGATAATAATAAATTTGGTGATCAAAATATAATTAGCGATTGCATTGGTAATAATACGCATACGGATACAATTAATAAACCGATTTTATCTCCGCAATCTACGCCAACAACTCCAATTTTGCAATGTGGTGGCAATTCGTTTAAGAAACGTTGGTTACGTCAAGCGATATCCGAAGAATGTACCGATGATACATTATCGCATTCAAACTTCACGACGCCATTAAAGAAACGTCGTGTGGCACGTCAATGCTCTGATATACCAGAAGGCTTAACATCTAGCGGAGATAAATTGGTACATTTTGAAAATGTTCCGAAAACTGTAAAAACTGACAATAATGCTACAGAATTTAGTTATGCGTTAGGTGCTGTGGATGGTAAAAATATAAAATCCAATAATGCACTTTGTGATGAAAATTTAGAAATGTATCATGACGGCAAAGATAATACAGATAATGCGAAAATTGATACAATTGTAACAAATAAGTTTGATCCGTTTGTCAATAATAATATGAACACTAGAGAAGTTATAGAAAGCAAAGTGTATGTTGAAATTAAAAATGACACAGAATCTAAAGTTAATGATGAATGCAATTGCAGCGTAGCAAATTATGATAATAATAACGTGAATATTTTACAATTACAAAATCAAATTACAGTATTGGAACGTGATCTTGTTATTGATCTAATCAGTTCACCGTCTTCATCATCAAATGAGAAAACAAATATAGAAAATGATAAAGCTAAAATAAATTTCGATAATATCGATAATTTACCATCAACGAATGAGAAATACTTAAATGCAAATAATGATGTTAAGGATGAAGAGTTAAATACCAATAACTTAATTATACCTTGTGAAAAAGAGAAAAAGGAAGCAGTAAATGATAAAGAAGAAAAAAAAATCGATATTCAAGAAAATAATATTTATTTAAATAAAAACGATGGTATTGCCACGATTGATCTGCCACGCAAAATAATTGACTATAAAGGACAAGAACTGTCAGAATTAAACCAAAATTTGGAATTGGTGCAATCTAGTGAAATAATTAATAATAGAATTGAGGATTTTAAATTATATACTAAAAATCAAAACGCAAATAAGAATAATTTTTACTCTGATAAAGAATCAGTTGAATTTAACGAGACGTCCTCAAATTACATACCAAATTCTATATTACATTCGAATAGTCAAGAATCAAAAGAATCCTATGTTAAAACACACGATGTGGCATTGTCCGTAGATACATTAGAATTAAAAGATAAAGAAACTAATGACAGAATTACTAACAATGAAAATGTTACACCAATTGAATTGGATGAACATATTGAAACATTAGCAGTCGTTCATTTATCAGAAAATGCAGTTGCATCAGCAGAAATTGCATTAAAGGACAATTTGCTTCAAAATTTGAACCAGTTACATGATACATCACAAGAAGATTTATCAAAAGTGATGGATGTGAAACAGGATACAGTAGAATTTATACCAAAACATGCTTCAGATATATCAGTATTGTCAGAAGATTTTTCATTAAACCGAATTACATCATTGCCGTTAACAAGATTGCCATCACCGCCGTCAAGATTGCCTACACCTCCATCAACTTTGCAATCACCTTCGTCAACATTGCAATCACCTCCGTCAACATTGCAATCACGTTCGTCAACATTACAATCACCTCCGTCAACATTACAATCACCTCCGTTAACATTACAATCACCTCCGTCAAGATTGCCATCACCTCCGTCAAGATTGCCATCACCTCCGTCAAGATTGCCATCACCTCCTTCAAGTTTACCAACACCTCCATTAAGATTACCATCACCTCTATTATTATTACATTCACCACCAGCTCGTTCACTGGTGCCATCTTCTCGATTACCGTCTCCACCACCCAAATTTCCAATGAAATTACACAAATTACTATCCACATCAGAATCATCAGCAAATTTTAAATTAATTCCATCTGAAAAAGAATCGGAAATATCAACATCAGTACTAGTGTCATTACCACCACCACCGTCACTACCACCACCGTCGCTACCACCACCGTCGCTACCACCACCGTCGCTACCACCACCGTCGCTACCACCACCGTCGCTACCACCACCGTCGCTACCACCACCGTCGCTACCACCACCGCCACTACCACCACTAAATACAACTCCTAAAACACAACAATCGATTATTAAAAATGTTAAATTTACAGCGTCACCTCAACGGTTACCAGTAAACACTTTGGTATCCATAGATAATGCTGAAATTGCTGATATAAAAGAACGAATTCATTCATTTCATAGTGAAAATTTAATGAAATTACAGTCAAGAAATAAGAAAAAGATTTCGCGTTGTTCATTACCAGCATTAATAGAAGATTTTCATAAATCTATTGGACCTAAATTGTCTATGAAATTATCAAGAGCAATAAATTATGACAGCAGGGTTATCAATAGTTTTACAACAGAAGATATTGAGCATAAAGTTACTAATGAATTTTCTTCTGGATATGACAAGTACATAAATAATGAAGATCAGCATATTAATTCAAATAAACAAAAATCGGAAGTAAAACCAAGATCTATACGTCAATCAGGATTCAATCAAAATTTATTTAAATTACCAAGACGTAATTCTTGTTTACCAAATAATAACTATAATTATAAAATGGTGGCTCCTATAAGTTCAAAAATATTAAATTCTGAAAAATATATATCGAATGCAGGAAATAAAATTCTCCAGCCACAAGTTTCAGTACCATCACATTCGGTACCACAAATGAATGGTCCATCACAAGCGTCACTACCGTCACTTTCGCTTCCTTCACAAATGCAATCAATACCGATAACTGGTTTCAACAATACTGTTTACAATAAATTTACATCTGAAGTGCAACAACCACAAATAATAACACCACCTGTAAATGTGACAAATTCATCCAATTTATTAATGTTATCCGAATATTTGGAAAATCCAAATAAATCTAGTAAAATTGGAGTATTAGGATATGTATCAATGTTAGATACTGGAGCAATATCATCTGCTCAACATTCAATGTATAATGTAAACACATTACCATCAAATGCAGTAACCACAGATTTATTAACAGGAAATTTTTTAAATAAACCATATTCACAGTTGGATTTAACACCGACACCAGTAACAATGGGACAGTCAGTATCAGGAACAATTGCTACAGCAGTAGCTATTGCACCACCACCACCACCACCATCTTCATTAACACCAACGGTAACATCTTCATTATCTACTTCTACAACTACATCATTATCAAATCAAAGAATTTTTACACGAACGCAAAGTGCGGATCCCCGATTAAACCCAAGTTTGACTGTACCAGAACCGCCAGCAACACCAAAACGAAAGGTTTGCAATAAGGACTTTTATTTTTAAACAAACTAAATACAGTTCTAAATTATTGTATAATTTTTTTCTATATAAATCAAAATTAACTTTTATAAAATATTTAAATACTAATAATTAATAATTAATTTACAGCTGTCAATTAATGAATATAGAAAACGTAAACAATTATCGGCAGATGGCGATAAACAAAATACACGCATGCAAAGTGCAATAGAAATATCAAAAAGTATAAGTGAATCAGATATAAATTCAATTGCAATTCGGAGTAATAATTCAATTTCATCTACAAATTTAAAGGAATCAAAAATTACAGGTATGAAACTGAATTAATGAAAAAAATCTAAAGCTGTTCGTAGTTTGTTGAGAACTTCATTTATTTTTGCGGTCGCGCCAATTTCATAGCAACTTTATTGTTATTAGAGATAATTGCCCTGTACATTTTTGGTTAACAGGCCTACGGTGCGGTTTGCACTCTGTACGATTTGAGAATGTCTGAGAAATCGATGATGGTCATAGAAAAATAAGCGCAAAGCTTATTATACTTTGTTATTGATGAGGCATATAGGAAAGACTAAGAAAAACAATTATGAAAAAGAAAATACAATTTAATATAAAAAAAAAAATTCAAAAAAGAGAGCATAGCAGGGTTAGTCGAAAATATAATGACATTTTTATTAAATTTAAAACAATAATTGAAATGAAATGGTAAATAACTATATTTTGAAATTCTTTAGCTAGTATTTGTTAATTATAAATATATATGTTTTTTAAATAACCTTCTCGTATAAAGACGATATATCCAAAATTATTTCAATTGTTGTTGCTTTTTTTTTTTTGTGCTTTTATGAATCTATAAAAAATATGGTTGTCTCTTCTATTCTCATTAAGCCTATAATTGTTATGTATTGTTATGTATTGTTATGTATTGTTATGTGATACTTCGGGTTTAGTCAGAGAATAGTAAAGTAAACACTTTTGTAGCTAACGGTAGTCCGCTTCATAAGGACGTGGAAAAATTGAGCAGGTTCATGTAAATGATTCGGAATCGGAATCAAACGCTGAATTATAATAAATTACGTATCACAAAAAGTTCATTCAATTTTTATGCTTAAAATGAAGAAAATTTTATAATAATCGTTTCACAAAAATATGAAAAACTATTAATAGTCATTATATAACTTTTCACTTTTATTTTTGATTTGCGAAAAATTGCATTAGTATACAAATGGTTTGGTCATTTGAAGGGCAAATATTGAACGTAAAATCTTATATGTAGCGTGGCCATACGCATGACTTCTAATTATATCCCAAAAATTTATGATTTAAGTTTTTAACAAATACTTACTCCATGGCATTAAAACCCAGGTGCGGTCTTAGCCTTCACCAACACGCTTCTCCAGCTTGACCTATCTACAGCTAACGTGTTCCAATCTCGAATTTTAAGAATATTATAATATCACAGTATAAATACGTCTATCTAACCTTAGGTCTTACGGATCTTCTTTCTTCTGGATTACAATTCAACAGTATTTTCGGCACACGTTCCTCTTCCATGCGTAATGCGTGTCCAAGCCATCTTAATATATTGATTTTGATTGTTTTGACAATATTTGATTCACCGTACAACTTGTCTGTTTCGAAATTATATATTCGCCTCCAACCATTATGTCAGATACATACGTGAATATTGGATGTATTATAATCTGTTATGAACTCTGCGTTTTTAACAAATGTACTTAATAAATTATGAATATATTCTCATATAATAATATAAGTAAAATTTATTATAAAAACTGATTTATTTTCAATAGGATACCTTTTTTTTCAATTATATTCTTATATGTTTTTTGTTTTTGTGTTTAATTTCAGAATTTAGTCCAACACCAACTTTATTAGAATTACAACAAGAAAATATTTCAGAACGTTTAAAAACTTATAAAAAGAAATTACATGATTTATCAGCATCTTCTTCAACAATTTTAACAAATAATAATGATGAAAAAGGTAAATATTTAATTATTAATATTTAATACGTATAGAACGTAAACTAAGGCTAACGACACGTGTGTGTGATTTAACATATGTTAAAAGAATCTGATGGATTAATATTGAAAAACCATATGTGAGTCATTTGATATCGTGCAGGAGCGGTTATTCCAATTTATAGCAATAATAAATCAAAATTCAAACAGTTAAACTGAAATAATTTTATGTACACATCTATATACAAGGTGTTTACTGTGTCAGCTATCTCAAACATTTCCAATCTGCGACCGTACAACACGATATCGTGGTTCTTGTTGATTAGTTCTGATGTTGTCACCTCTTTTGGAAAAGCTGGTGATGCGTGATACTCTTATTTTACTTGTACGATTACAACGAAATTCGCAGTAAACCACTTATGAAGAATTTTAATTGACGGATTATAGATACTTAATAACTTTCCTTTATTATTGATAAGACAACTAAAAAAAACTAACAAGAAGTCCAAAGTTTGCGGTTTACCTGAATAAACTGTATGTAGCTCACATTAGGCAAAATTATAATAACAATTTTATTAAAATTTATACAATAAATGAATTTAATTAAATGTAAATCAATGAAAAATGACTGTATTATGAGATTATTTAGCTAGTATTATAAATTATTAGTATAGTTTTTTCAAATAATGTACTAAAAACTGGTATAAAGATGATATATGCAAGATTTTGCAAATTTTACCGCTTTTTTTTGGTCTTTAAACAAATAAAACAAAAGTTGTTTGCTTTCAATGGCTGTCAAAGCAATTGATATATCTGTATGAAATTTCGTATGTAACCCTTTAATTGAAAAAATGGCTGACGCTGGCTTGACGTGAAAAGCGTTTTGGTGACAACGGAACTGTTTCTTAGATTTTTACCTTCAAAGTAGATCTGTCCACGTATTTAGCAATTATTTTGAATTTTAAGGGTAAAGCAAGCATAACTGTACGGTATATATAATAAAAAAATTCGGTTTTAACAATAATTTTTTTTTGATTTTCTATAATTAATTAATATAGATATTGAATCCATATTGAAACATGAACGAAAATTATCGAGCTTATCGACAACAGTATTACCAACAAAATCTACTGTAACGTCATCATCGTCGTTATCATCATCATTATCGTCATCATCACTATCATCCTCATCATCATTATCACCGCCATCATCATCACATCTATGTAATTTATCAAGTGAGACACATTTTAAAAATAACTATGACAATAATAACAACAACAACAATAACAACAATAACAACAATAACAACAACAACAACAACAACAACAACAACAACAACAATAACAACAACAGCAACAATAACATCAACAGCAACAATAACAACAACAGCAAAAATAACAACATCAGCAGTAGCAACAGCAACAACAACAACAACATCAGCAGCAGCAACAGCAACAACAACAACAACAACATTAACAACAACAACAACAACAACAACAATAATGACAATGATAATGAAATTAAATCTATCCAGCAACATTAACATGTATATATAAAATTATATATGTGTTGTGCTTTTAATGACATTAAACTATAACTTTTTTAAATGAAATAAATAATGAGTGAAAAATTATAATAAGAAAATATGTTTAAGAAATTAATTTAATATAAAAAAAATGCGCCGAAATATGTAATAAAATAATTTTCGCGCTCCATCGCCTCCTATTTATCTTCTGCTATAAGCCAATAATATAAATAACAGTGATGGTTCTTATAGAGCAATGATACAGCAGCAGCAGTAACGAAAACAAGAATTGAAATTAAAATTAAAATTTGTAAATAAAAGTGTGTATAGTACAAATATAGATGCGAAAATATGCAATTTCAATTTTATAAATATGTATGTAAATATATATTTTTAATAATTATATGTAAAAGCAAAAAAAAAAATCAAACAAAAATATAATCTAATGAAAAAAAAAAAAAAAAAAAAAAAAACAAAAAGAAAATAATAATAAAATGAACTGTCGCAATTAATTTTAATTAAACAATAAAAATTTATTAATTTTAAAAAAAAGTTTTTATTAAATAGTTATAAAAAAAAAATCATTATTTTTAGTATGTATAGAGTATTATAATAAAATTTATAAATAATAATTATATAATTACTATTACTTAAAAATAAACAAAAAAAAAAAAAAAAAAATCGAAAACATTTTATTTTTAAGAGTATATTTTATTACTCAATATTATTATTATTATTATTATTTATGTTTGTTTTTTCTACTGTGTGTTTGTTAAAATACTACTGTTGATTAACAACAATTGAATTTACACACCCACACCCCCAATAAAAATAATAAAAAAAAAAAAAAAAAAAATAAAAAAATATAAATATAAACTAAAAAAAATTAAAAATAATATGCATTTTGTATGGACTAAAAATTGTTTAATTTCAATTTATTAGTATATAATTTTTTTCTTTTTTTTAATTTAATTTTAATTTTAATTTTTTTTTTTTTTTTTTTTTATAACGATATAAAAATTTTATTTTACTTTATTATTAATATATATATATTTTTTTTTCTTTGCTTGTTTTTACTTTGATAGAAAATTTAATTTTTGTTAATTTATTGAATTTATTAAAATATTATTATTAATTTTTTATAATTGTAATTTAATGTACATGTGTTAATATATAGAAAATAAATGTATATTTCATAACCAGAAACATAAATGAAATAATAGAACGAAAAAAAATGACATTGCAAAAAAGAAAATAAATATCTAAAAATTAGAACAAAAATTAATATATATATTAGTAATTAATAATTAATAATTAATAATAAAATTGTAATAAATAAACCCAAAAAATATAACATTTCCGTACAATGGTAATAAATAACTGCTATAAATTATATAAAAATAATATTAAAAAAGAAAAAAAAAAAGAAATTAAAAAGTAATCATTTCTGAAAGAGTTACTAATAATAATAATAATAATAATAATAATAAAAAAAAAAAAAACAAAAAATATATATTTAAACTTTTAGTCATTTATAAATTGTTGTGAATTTAATGATTTATTTTATTATAATTTTAACTATTTTGTGATAATATAATTTTTATTAAGGAAACATTATAAGACGCGCGACGCCCAATAATAATATTAATTTAAGAAATTGAAAAAATATATAAATAATAGACATTTTTAATCGCAATTATTTATAGAGAAATATTCATTGAACGACGATAGTGTTTCTATTTAAATTTATTAATTATTCACGAAAAATATTAAATACAGTTCGACGTTTTCTTCTTGACAAATTTTTTTTTAAACTAAAATGCAAAAATCCAAGTGATTCTATATACAAAAAAAAAATAAATAAAAATAAAAGTGGCATGCTACAATTTGAAGCAAACCGCAAAACATGAATCCAGTCAAGACGGTGTGTAATAATATTTTCAATTGTTCATATTTATTTATGAAAACATAAAAAAAAAAAAAAAACAATTATAATTAATTAAAAAAATTAAATCATGGAATATTAAAATATTGTACGTGTTCTTGAGTTCAAATTCTTCCATTAATTTCATTTCATTTCGACGGACAGATAAATTTAGGTGATTAAAAATAAAATATTAAACACTACTCTAAACAAAATACAATTTGTATTGTTAAAAGTTAACAAAAATCGAATATTGAATTTTGGGAAACCTTTTTATACTTGAAAAGTGACAAAACCACATTTTCACATTACATTATGAATATAAAACTCTATGGAGTAAAAGTGCCATCAGTTATTCAACTATGAACCAAAACGATATACACAAAATCATTTCGCTGTAATGATAGTTATACAAATTGTTCAGATAGAAGATAAATCAATTTCACTGCATAGCATTGACAATGATTTGGTTAAAGTAACACATTATTGATGGGACATTCGTTATATATAATAATTATTATATTAACTAATATTATTATTACTTCATTCTAGTAATACTTTTTCGACTAGACCTTTTTACATTATTTCAAAATTTCTCGTTCCTTCCGAATCTCTTCTCACACAGTCACACTGTTAGCACCGAAAATTGAAAATCGAATAATTTCAAATCGTGTGTTGGTATTGATTCCATCCCCATTTTGTTAAATATAATTAATATTTATGTGAGGACGCAAGAAAAACAAACTTAAAATAGTCGATTATTAACACTAACCGGTACCGGTGACCGATACACAAATTTTTAGTTAAAATTAATCATTAGTTGTTATTTTATTTGTTGATATAATTTTACGTATTGTTGAGGAATATGTGACATGACGGTATGGTTAGTGTTATATAACTTATTTACCATCCTTTATGTAATTTTTCATGGGTGTTGATAAATGTTTTAAAAATAAATGAATAGAATTTTGTAATTAATATTTAAACTTATTTTATATTATATATCGCACTACATTTTGATGTAACAATTAAAAAAAAAATAATTAAATAATAATCATTAAATAAACAACACATTTATTGATGACAAAAAACATAATATAGCTAGCTCAATATTGAGGTTGATGATAAAATATAATTTAGAAATACTTATGTTTTCTATTTTTTTCTTAAATTTTTTTTTTTTTCAAAAAATTCTTAAAATTTAAGAATCTTAGAAAAAAAAAAAATTAAAATAAAATAAAATAAAAAAACAAACAAATTAATATTTAAAATTTAAAAAAAATGTATATAGATGAATTATGAAACTATATAAAATCCGTAGCATTTTTTGGTTTATTTTGTTTTAAAAATAAAATAAAAATTAAGAAATAAATTTTATGAAAGAATAACTGTGATCAAAAACAAAAAAAAAAAAAGTGTTGCATAATTTTTTTTTTTTTTTGTTATTATTTATTATTATTATTTTTTTTTATTTTTTTTGTTTTTACCTTTTTCTTTTTTTCTTTTTTTATTATTTGTTATAATTTTTTTCAATTTTTACACATTCACACAACGCGCGCGTCTAAGAATACAATTAAAAAAAAAAAGATATGATAACAATATATTAAGAAAAAAAAAAAATTAAAAAGAGTTAAAAAATAATAATAATAATAAAAAAAGTGGTCGTTATTATTTTTTTTGTGGATTTATTAAAAAAAAAAACAAAAAAAAAAAAAACATTTAGGTAAAAAAGTACAAATTTCTTAAACACTAAAAACAAATATATTTATAATATATTTTTTTTTGTTTCATTTTTAAACATGTTGTCGTCTGTATCGTATCTTTATAAAAAAAAAAAACAAAAACCATTAATTTTCTATTATTGTAAATAAAAACAAATTTGGATGGATTTTATTTTTGGTGGGTTTCCAAAAATTAAATTTGTTTGTTTGTGTGTGTGTGTGTGTCAATTTTTTTTTAATTTTATTTTTTCTTTTTGTTTGTAATTATTAAGGATTTTTGATTTTTTTTTGATTTTGTTTTACTTATTTTTATATATTGATTTATTTTTTATTATATAATTTTTTTTTAATTAACATGTATTCTTTTTTTTTTAACTTTATAATTTATTTTTATTTTCGTCAAATATGTGCTAAAAAAAAAAAAAAAAAACTAACAAAACGAAAAACACATTCATTCATTGTATGCAATAATTAAAATCATAACATCACTATTTCAAAAAAATGCCTAAAACTATAGAATTAATAAAACAATGGATTATCTATAATTTTAAATTCACAAAAATATTAGTATTTATAAATATTTATGTTTAAATAAATAAATAAATTAACAAAAACATTTTTAGCTATTATCAAACAGAAAAATTAATATTAAAGAAACCACAAAAAAAAAATGACCATTATTATAAATTAGATTATAATTATTATAATTTAAGTGAAACGACGAAGGCGGCGAGCGGGGGGGGAGGGGGGGGGGTACATATTCGAAATTAATATTTAATTTTTTTATTTCTACTTTTCGTGTTTGAGACATAAACAAAAAAACACTTTTATTAATTTAGTGTATTATTAAATACGGAGATTTTTTTTTCTAATTTTATTAAATTTTTTAACGTTTAATATTTATCCTACGATAAAACGACGATTTTTTTTTCTTTTTTTTGTTGTGTAAATATAATTAATTAATTAGAATTAAGAAAATAAATAAAAAAAAAAAAACAAAATTACAATTAATATTAATAATAATAAATATATTTTTTTTAAAACCCAAAAAATAATAAATAATAATAAATATTAAAAGTTGAATTTCAATTTGTATAAAATAAAATTAATTATAAAAATAATAGTTATAATAAAAACTGTACATTTTAGAACAAGTTAACTAAACAAAAATCTCAAGATTTTAAAGTTTTATTTATTTATAAAAAACAAAACCCAAAAAAAAAAAAAACAAATAAAAGCAAAACGTAAATCGTAATTTAAATTATAATATGTAATTTTATGTATATATTTAAAATTAGGTTTTTTTTTCTTTTTTTGTTTTTTTTACTTTATTTATTATTATAAAAAAAAAAAAGGGAAAAAAGAAAAATAAAAATAACAACAACAACTGGTACACTTATAAAAATAATACACTTTTTTTTTTAAATTAAAAAAAAAAAAAAACAAAAAAGAAAGAAATTCAATGAAGAAACAAATATATTTTTTATTTAATTAATTAAAAAAAAAAAAAAGAAAAAAAAAAACTAGTAATTAAATTTTATGAAATTAAAAACGACACACATGCGCATATTAAAAAGTAGTAAATAGATTATACAGTTTTTTAAGAGTGAGTATACGTTTTTTTTATGCTCAATCAAAACTTTTTAATTTTTTTTTTTTTTTTTTTATCTATTCGACTCCTTTGTTTCCCATCCGTTACGTCGCCGTCCTATCCGCCATTCACTCCTCGGCACCTACCAACCACTGCAGTTGAATGTTACCAAAAAAAAAAAAAAAAAAGAAAAAATAAAAACGAAAGGAATATCGAGTGCATATTTGTGGTGATACGACAAAAAATTGTGCTACACATAAAGGATATTAGGCGGTTACAGTACCCCTATACGTTTATGGTCGTGCTGATTCTGTCTACATAAAACTATATATGTGTTGGGTCAATAGATTGATGATGCCGATATATGAAAATTATAAAAATTTACTATTTTCATTTGTCTGTTTTTAATTAAACTTCCTCGCTGCAATTTCACACAGCGGCTTTATAAAGATTATATTATTTTTATTTAATCTCATTGTTAAATTCATGCGCTTTTTTTTTATCTTTTTTTTTCTTTTATCACAATTTTGATTGGTTTTGGGTTGGAAGAAAATAATTACATACACGCAATAACATTGCTAAAAACAAATGTACAATAATTAAATATGTGTTTATTTGGTTTTATAGTTGTTATGACGTGTGACTACGGAAATTATTTGTATATTTTCTTGTGGGTTGGATCACACAAATGAAAACCAATAAATTAGGATTTATTCAATGAAAAAAAATTAACCGTCTTTTCATCAATTGCAAGATAATGTAGTTATTTATTAATAATTACTTTTAGTTTTTTATTTTCTTTTTTTACTATTACAAACACACACAACAAAAAAAAGCCAAATAATGTTATTTTTTTGTCGTCGTACCAAACCAGCAGTAACCACCCAACAATTTACTACTTTTTTTCCCATTCACATCCATTTCCTAACAAAGAATAGCTGTAATTATTATAAACATTTATATTTCTTTATTAATTAAATAAAAAATAATTTACTATAATTAAAAATTTAATGTTTTAGCGTTACATTTTATTAACAATTAATTGAATAAAATATGAAAATAATAATAAAAAAAAAAAAAAAAATATATAAAACAAAAATGTTTAGTATTTTAAGTTTAGAAAATTTTTACTGTATGGTGTTTAACAGTTTTGGCGCCCATGTTGGTTTCGCCACACTACAAACCACACACACACACACACACAGTGTCTGAAACAATTATCTATAGTATAAATAATTATGTATTTTGTTTAAATAATTTAAGTGTTTCACATTAATTGTGAACGTCAGTAATCAGTAATAATCATGTGATAATTATAATAAGTAATAACTTTTTTTCTATAGATTTGCGTGACGGTAAAAGTTTGCAGTTTATGCTGTAACAATTCACATAATATGATCCAATTGTTATAAAAATAATATTCGAAGTACATTTGGGATAATTCTTGTGATGGCAACTTGTAACCCATCGTGAATCCACCCTTCTATCACGATATCGAATAAATGCTATTATGTTTATAATTATATAATTTTAAACAACATAGCCCAATAAAATGTTTAATAATCAGTAACAATGACATAAACATTTTTAAAGATATCAATTTATACTACAATTTTTGTCCCCTTAGCTAGCGGACTATACAAATTGATTACTCAGACAATGCACTAAAGCAATCCCTTTAATATTGTCTTTTATGCTGCGACTTATTTCAAAATTCGTTTAATATAAACAAACATACTAACTATAAAATGCTATGCGTGATATGATAGTGATCTGTACATTTAAGTGCGCTTATACATATTATGTGTGTGATGAAAATGTTTGTTGTATAATATCATATTAAATATAATATTTAAATATCATTTATATATTTTTATAATATATGTTTTTGTTTATATTATGTACAAAACTATCTATTATTTTATAATTGAATGCATCATCAAAAACGAAATTTTTGTTTAATATTATATGAAATTTACGGTGTTTGGTGTACAGTACATTATTATAATAGTATAGGGTAAAATGCTCCTTAGGCAACTGGTTGCCCGAATGTCGACCTTTCGGTCCCTTTCATAAAAGTACAAATATACATACAATGATTTTATAAGCACAACTATTAATGGGAAAAAAGTTTTTAATATAATTTTTCAATCTATTTATTGAAATATATTTAAACAATATAGTGATATAGTGCTTTGTTCTTGTATGCAATATACCACCGTTTATGTCGGTGGTCGATATTGGGATAATATATTATTCATTTGTGATCCCATTGTCGACCGTCACATGCTGTGAAAAATGAAGTTTATTTAATTGACATGTTATTTTTTAATATAACTAAAATCTAAACTAAAAAAAAATAGATGGATGTGGTCGACAATTAGACATTTTGCCCTATATATTTCTACAAATTATTATTACATGCGTATTGTTGTATATATAAATTAAAATGGTGATTGTTGTATTGTTGTGTAGATATAATAATAATGTACTCGTATTCGTTTATATATAAATATAAGTAAATACACAATTATTAAATATAATATTAATATATATATATATATATATATATATTTATTGAGAATAAATACACTTGTACATCAAATATTCAGTGTTCACTTTAGTTTCAGTTGTGGATTGACCGCAAATTGAAGCGGACAACTAAAGTTAACTTTTTAAATTTTATAACATATATATTTATATAGATATATATATATATATATAGTAATATAATTATATATATATATATATATATATATATATATAGATATAATATATATATAATTTACTTATAAACACGGGAATAAACAAATAGATACGAAAAAAAATTGGTGATATTACTGTTAACGCATTGCGCATTGACTTTTGTTTTCCTTTTTATTATTGGTCAATATATTTGATATTTATTGTACATAAAATTTTTGTTTTGTTTGATAACATACATTATACTATTTATTATTATGGCCGATTATTTATTATTAAATTAAAAAAAATTAATTAAATTAGTGAATTAAGAATTAACTAAAATAATAGGGGTTTTTTTTTTTTTTTAAAATCAGTGTTTGTTGAAATTTATTTGCTGTTTATTGACGACGACACCTGCGTAACCAGCGACCTATATATTTTCAGACAAAGATTTTATATATGCGAATAAATAAAAAATAGCGGTAAGTAAAAAAATAGTAATTATTTTTTTTAATTGATTAACAGTAGTATTATTGCAAAAAAAGAAAAAAAACACTCAAACATTAAGAACAGTAAAATTATAACTAAATAAATGTAGCACAATGTACAGTAGCGACCGCAGATATAATGACAAAGAGATAAAATTTTAAATTTCAAGAGTACAATATTTTAACAATATATATTCATGAAATATATTCTTTATATACAAAATAGAAAAAAAAACATGCAATTCCTTATTAAAATGAATACAAAGAAAGAAAAAAAAAACTAGGTTATATATAACCATCATCAATAAAAATACCATTTTGAATTTAAAAGGATATTTGCCTTGTACATATAATTAATATATGAATTTTATCAAATTTTAACATTTTTTATTCTCTCCGTTTATTTATTTATCTATTTATACAAAAACTAGGCTATATAACCATCATCAATAAAAATACCATTCTGAATTTAAAAGAATTTTTACCTTTAAATATATGAATTTTACCAAACTTAAAACATTATTTATGCTGTACATTTCGTGTATTTTGGTTTATATACGTGTGTTAAAAAAAACACAAATATATTGCATTCTTTTGCTTATATGCGTTTTATTACAGCGATAGTGTTAAGAAATAGTTTCATTTCATATAAAATATATGATATATATAATAAGTTAAAATTGAATAAACAAGATAAAACTTATATTCTTCATCCTGTTACGGATTTATAAAAGATAAACATATATTTTACTTAAGAATTTATATGTTAAAGGTTTATTATAGACAATAGGTAAGGTACTGATATTATATACATTTTAATATAATATACGTGTACGTTGTTTTATTACCTGTTACTCATTACTGCGTGTTATATGCTGTGAGATTGAGATTGTCGCGTCTTTGTTTTCTTTACGAGACACGACTATTGACCTCAAAAAAAAAAAATTATGGCCGCATTTTTTAACTTTTAAAAATTTCTTTTAACTCGCGGCGTCGTCGTCGTCGCTTAACAATTTTTATATGAAAAATATATTTTATGAATAACAAATTATTTATGATTATTATATGATGAGATGTTGTTTTGAGCAATGCTTACGTTTTAACCAGCTCTTATTATAACAGTGATATTAGTTTTATATTTATTTATATATAAATATTTTTTTTTGAAGAAATAACAAAAGGTGGTATACTTTACTCTTTTTTTTTTTACAATCGCATATTACAATAATAAAATGCGGAATTAAAATTTAAATGTTGGTTTTGTGCTTATAATCAATTTTTTTTTTTAAATCGATCGCATTTGCATATACAATATATTTTCATATGAACAGTAATAATTGTATAATTAAGTAATATAAAAAAATTGGTGTTTTCTAATAAATTACTCATTTTTGTTCTATGTGTATACATAATACAGTATTTACTATAAAGAAATTCTTATTAAAATAAATTAAACAATTTTCTTATACTGTGACAATGAGAGATGATGTTTTTTTGTTGTTATTTGAGTATATAAACACGTACCATCAGTGACAGAGGAAACATAACTTAATCGGGTGCTTCACATTGAATTTTCAGCAGTTGGACTTGATTTTCATAAAAATAAACAATTGTTAAACTTTATAGTGAAAAGTAACGACGCAGCCAAAATTATACAATATTATTGATTCAAAATTATGGTAATTTATCTTTTGAACGCCCGGGAGTCATCCAGTGATTTTAAAAGTATCCTTTCTATGAAAAGTTAATTATATATTTTGAAAAACTATTGTAAACAATGAAAAAAGGTTATGCTGCTGTAAAACTCGGTCATAATTATATATCGTTATAATCTGCATATTTGTATTTTGTACTATGTACTCTTCTGAAAAAGTTTAAAGTCATTGTTTGCCCAATTGTTTTATTATCTTTTGTGTATTTTAATAAATTATATATTCATTTTATGTGAGTAAATATTAATATAGAATAACAAAGAAATATTATAATTATATACGCGTATGTACGTATGATTCATTAAGTTTAAGATAAATACTCATTAGAATTCTTTAGTTCGGGAAATCCAACACAAAAAAAAACATATAATAATTATAAAAAAACCTACATTTTACTATTATATATTTTTTATTTAATACTGGTGTGGGTTGGATCAATAAACTATTTCAAGTATGATATCGTGCGTGTAAATACTTAATTAGAATAGAGAACATAAATACATATAGATTGTACAACGATTGTGTCGCGCAAGAACATTTCTTCACGACATTATTTTCAAAATTCATAGATACAAAAAGTTCTTTTTGAGTTCACTTATAAAATTCCACAGATTTTGATATACTTGAATTTAGTTAATTTCTAAATAAATTTGCATAACACATCATATTACCGTATGGTTCCATATGCAATGTTACGCTTGGGGTTAGCCATTTGGGAACTATATTATATGTATATTAATGACATACATAAAAATGCAGAATGTAAAGTATTTGCTGATGATGTATCGAACGAACCATTGAAACGCTTAGTGATTCTAAATTATTTCAGTTCAATCTTATTGTATATACCATTTCAATGGTAATGTATTAAATAATAATATTGAAAAGTTACACTGCATTTGGGTGTTTATGTTGATCGTAGATTAAATATGAAATTTCATATTAAAATTAATTATGTTGATATTAACCGTGCTAATGTTGCAATGGGATTTGTTATACGTAATTCTAAGGAATTATGCCTAGTTCATATTGTATCATCGATCATTATCTTATGTGTTATGGTTCGTTCTCTATACTTGAATATGCTTGTCCGGTGTGGTTACCTTTATATTCAATTGACTAGGCTAGGCGGTTGGAATCAGTTCAAAAAAGTTTTTTCAGATTTGTTTCAACAAGAATTCCATTAATAAGATTACCTACACTTATAAAGATAGATCGGGACTATTAGATATGCCTACACTTGCCAGACACAGAGAATATGTTATTTGTTGAATTGCAATGTTGACTGTCCAAATATTCTTTATAAATTATGTTTTAAAATGAATTGTAGTGAAATTATCGTCAGGTTTATTTGATTACTTGATAATTATCTACCAATTATACTCGTTTTAATCCGTTGGATGTTAGGCTTACAATTCTGTTAATAAACTTTTTTTTATAGATATAATAATGTTAAGAGTGTTTCTTTGAAAATTAATTATTAATAATTCAATATAATTTAAAATATTGTATTATATGTACAAAACATTAGTATTTGATGGTTACTTTATTTTAAATAAATATATAAATAAATAAATAAAATAAATTGATGAACAATTCAATCCAGCTCATATTTTAAATTATTAATTAATTTAACAAAAATATATTATATAATATATATTTTTGACAATTTTTTATATTGCATATGTTACACCAGATCATAACTATTTATATAAACTTATTTTATAATGGAAATGGAACTCGTATACGCATTTACAATATAAAAAGATAAGAAAGGTCGAAAATGTCAATTAAATGCGCGATATAGAGCGTCAATGACTATACATAATTTGTTGTTCTTATTATAATTATTTTTAAAATATATTATAATTAAAATAAATACTACAAAATATGTATACGCAATATACGATTTATATTTTCTATATAACATTGACCAAAATTGTTATTGCAATATATATTTATAATTTATAATCGACTATCATCATATCTCGTGTATTCTATATATTATTATTGTTATATGATTACATGACGTTAAATGAAAATTCTTTTTCTTATTATATTACACGCTGGCTGTCCCATGATAAACCGGAATGAATTAAAAAAGCACAATAATAAATATTAAATTTACACAAAAACCATTTTGTTTATTCAAAATAATCTTCAGCAATGAAATACATCGATTTGTACGTTAAAACAAACAATTTATATATGTGATTGGAATATGCTGTTGAGAAACGGTTGTCGCCCCATTTTGAATGTCTTTAACTGATGCATGACGACTTCTTTTACAGCCAAATGAAGTTTTGCAAATAGAATATAGTCACATGTAGTTAAATCTGATAAATATATATGTATATGTGAATGTTGAAGCAAAAAACTATGGTTTTTAGTGAAAAAAATCTATGATTATTGTTGAACGATGATGTGCGCTGGTACATTATTATGCAGTAACCTCCAACTGCCTGGTTCTCGATATAGTCAGGATGAATACGAATTATTAAAAGCTATAATACACCAAGGTATAATACTTATTAGCCATAAACCGTTGAAACAGTTAGAAGAAACTCTTTATGAATAATCCGGTTGGAAATCAGTTTTGTTTTTGATTTTTGACTTTTTTAAATAATATATTTTTGGATTGCCTTTGTCTGGTGATCACCATTCAACATTTTGACGTATTTGGATAAACAATTATCGTGTTTTGGCTAAACAATTATCACACCATCAACAACTGTTTGCATTTGAAGTGTTACTGTAGCTGTTTTACCATTCTAATTTATGCGCACATATAACTTGTTGTTATGTAAATTAAAAATTAAATTATATCATAAAATTTAAATAATACAGTGAATAGATTTATTATAAATTCAATTTTAGATGATTTTAAATGATAGAGAGAGTATTTGTAACTTAAATTAGACACATTTATCATATGGCATTTATTATATCACATATAAATTATATGTACTTTTATATTTACATAATTATAATTACTTACTTACTACTACATTATAAATATTATATCAACCAGTATATAATATTTTATATATATTATAAAAAATTGTTGTATATAATTATAATATATAAATTATATATTATTATAATTTATATGAGATAGTCAAAATAAACATCTTCAAATTTACTTATATTTTATATTTATAATTTTTTACTTATATTGTATATTTTAAATATATATACGTTCCAGATTTCTGATTTTATATAATTATATAAATATAAATAATATTTATACAATTTATAATAAATATATATTATTGTTTGATAATAGTCTTGTTATAATATTATAATATATTTTATAATAGAGTAATATTTTTATTTATATAATCATACGATGGACAATAAAAATGTTTAAATACTCGTATATAATATGTCATTTTCTTGGAAATAATATAAATTATATAACCCATTTAACTATAGTGAATATATGTTAGCACAATTCGAGAGCTATTTTTACGTCATTATCTAACAATGGAATCTTTTGAAAATTTTGGAGAAAAACTGAAGCTTTTGCGGCAAATTTTGCTTGGCTATACTATATATCCAAGAAAATTACTACTGATATAGTCATCGCGTTTGTTTGTCGCTACTTATGGTGAAGATGTATGCACTAATCAAAAAGACAGTAATAGTTATGCAAATAATTTCACTTTCAAATGCTTCAAAAGTGGTTATTTTTATGTGAATGATAAAGAGTGCGACCAACAAAAACAACAATAGTTCGCAGAATTCAATAAATGTTAACCCACCTATGAATCCGATATATTTCATGATTAATAATATATATTTCGGTGCAATGCCACTGCGCTACTGAGATGAATAACATATATATGTAGATATAAATATGAACCCCGTGTATTGAAATAATCTCAATGTAGGTCAAAATATACCATCATGATTGGGATATATTATCGCAGCCGCGGTGTATTCACCAGATGTTGCTCTATCAGATTACCATTTGTTCCACTTGTGATGTGTCACCCGTCCGGGCAGCAGTTTATAGAGAACGTAAGATGTAGCGATTGACACCACTATTCAATTTGTATGTATTTTTTAATCACCTACTACATTAATGCAGAAATTAAAAATCGCCGTATTATCATAAGATAAATTGTAACATGTTTTCCATTCGTACGTAACTGATCTTTTGTATTATTTCATTTCATATTTAATTATTTGTTGATTCCATTAAATACACGTATAAGAATACACATAAAATTTGTACCAAATACATATGAAATAAGAACAACGAAATTATATATTGATAGATATCCAATAATTTCTTCTCTGTTAATAAAACAAGTATGCATATTTATTGTTGTATTATAGAGTTAATTAAATTATTTAATTTTTATTATATAAAAACAAGGCTAATGAACTTCTCAAATTTCTTATTACGTAAATGCAATGTTGCGGTAAGAAAAAATAAATTGTATATATTAAGGTGGTCGTTTCTTATAAATGGGTCCGCTAATAAGGCACAGTCATTTTAACAAAACTACATCAGCTGTTTGAAAAATAAATTAAATTAACTCAAGTCTTATGTAAGAGGGTGAAAATATATATTAGGTTGTCAACTATCTCCCTTCCGCCTTTTTGCTCTTTATTCAATGCTTTATAAAAAGTGTTACAGTAATCGGATTTAGTTCAAATATGCGCCGTTTTGTTCGATAATCTGTTTCCATCTAGACTGCAACTTCATAATACCTCCCTCGTAGAAGCCCCCCTCCTTATTTGCGAAGAACTCGGACAGCCACTTTTCACAAGCCTCTTTTGAGATCAACTTTACACCACCAAGGGCGTTCGCCATGGACAGGAACAGGTGGTAATCACTTGGCGCTATGTCCGGGCTATATGGTGGATGCGATAAAACCTCCCATCCGAGCTCCCGTAGCTTCTGACGAGTCATCAACGAAGTGTGTGATCTGGCGTTGTCCTGGTGGAACACTACACCCTTCCTTTTGGCCAATTCTGGACGCTTCTGGTCGATCGCCTGCTTCAAGCGGTCCAGTTGTTCGCAGTAGATGGTAGAATTAAGCGTCTGGCCATATGGGAGCAGCTCATAGTGGATGATTCCCTTCCAATCCCACCAAACACACAGCAAAACCTTCCTGGCCGTCAATCCCGGCTTGGCCACTGTTTGGGACGATTCACCGGCCTGCGACCACGACCGTTTTCGCTTGATATTGTCGTATGTGATCCATTTTTCGTCGCCAGTCACCATCCGCTTCAAGAATGGGTCGAGTTCGTTCCGTTTCAGCAGCATTTCGCAAATGGAAATTCGGTCCATTAGATTTTTCACTGTTAATTCATGTGGCACCCAAACATCAAGCTTTTTTTTGTATCCAGCCTTCTGCAGATGGTTTAAAATGGTTTGGTGACTAACTCCCATCTCCTGGGCGATGTCACGAGATGCCACATGCCGGTCTAACTCGATGTATTCCATGATTTGATCGGTATTTGTCGTCACAGGTCTTCCGCCGGCTGGCTTATCCATGGTGTCGTTTTCACCGGCTCTGAATCGTCGAAACCATTCCTCCGCGGTTCGAAGTGATAGAGTGCCATCCCCCAAAACACCATTAATCTCACGGAACGTTTCTCTAGCGGATTTGCCTTTAACGAAGGAAAACTTTAAAATAACGCGAATTTCGGCGTTAGTGAACTCCATGTTTACACGTCTATAACTGTTGAACGCAATATCCAAACTAATCATACATAGCGTCGTTTTGTTTGTTATGTCAAGAGCTTTCAAATTATGTACAGTGTTGCCAGATACGAGCTCTGTAGCGCTTTGTACATAGCCGCGAAATTAAAAAGACAAAAAGGCGGAAGGGAGATATTTGACAACCTTATATATAGATAAAAAAATGGGAATCACATTGTCTTATAAGAAAGAGGTCTAACATTTCCGTCTTATAAGAATCGACTACTGAAAAAGAAAATTTATAGAAGTGCATGAAATTAACCACAATAAAATTTTTTAATACACAAATTAAAAAATTAATGAAAAATAACAGCATTGAGTTGGTTTATCATAAATACTATCTATAAAATTTAATTATAATAAAAATACATTTTTAAAAAAGTAATTAAATTAAAAAAATAATAACTTATTCAGAAATATATTTAAACAACAAATTAAATTTTATTGCATATTATTTTTTAAATTTAATTTCCTTTTTTTGTTAATGGTGAATTCGATTCTATTTAATAGCAGCAATAACAGTCAATGCAGATACTCATTTTTAAGAAGAAATCGTTTATTGATCCACCATATTTACGAAAAAGAAAGCGTTATTATTTCAAATTAAAGATCGATATCCAAACTTTTATTAGTCATCGCAAATGTTGTTTGAATATTTTAATATATCACTTTAATATATTAATTTATCATGAAATTTCGATTCTGGTGTTCCTCATCAGTCGCATTTCTGTCCAATATTCTTTATATTATATACATTATAATGATTTTCCTTTTATTATTATAAAAATTCAAAACGTAAAATATACGTTGACAACGATATGCACAATGATGCGTGCGAAACAATCATTTATTTTTAAATAATGGGAAAAGTGGATAGCCAGATATTTCTTAGGTTTCTCTTAGAAATTATTGGAGTAATGGTTTGATTCTACCTAAATATAAATATATATATATATGACGAAAAACTTAAACTTTTTAATATGCCATTGCTATAAATAAAATTAGAGACAACACTTTTTTATTGGGTATCTTTTGTTTGGCCAATTGTTACTATTAAATTATTGATTGTCCTTATATTTTAAATAGGTTTCATATATTTTAATTAATTAATTCTATAGAAATCATATTGCTCAATTCACATTTTTTTTTTCTTTGGCTAATTATCATCATCAATTTTAAAGGTATCGTTTTATTTAGTTCAATCCAATGGATATAAAAAATCGTTATTATAGGCAATAAATATTTAAATGTATACGATTGTTGCATTACATTTATATAATGACACAAAATAAATTAACTATTTTTAAATGTTAACAAAAAATAATAATTTTATGTTTTATTAGTACAATATTTTTAATGGTTTTTCAAATAAATAGTTATTATATTTTGTAATTTAATTACTTTTTTAAAAATGGTTTTATTATAATTGATGGCATGGCATTTATATGTTTTGCGATAAGAAATCGATGATATTATTCTTTTTATTTGTATTTATTAAAATATTTTATTCACTATATTTTTTTTTAATTTTATATTTATGAACTTGTTTGTGTTGCCTTTGAAATTATGACGCAACGCATTACAGATTATAATTATAAATGTATAAAAGCATTTTATTATTTAAACATATTTTTGTCTTTATCATCAATTGTTTTTAATTAAAAAAATATACAATTTTTTACATTATTTATATTATACGGATGCAAATATTCTTAAATTTACAAATTAATGACTACTGCTTTGTACACTCTACTACACTCACTATACCATAACGAACCGAATTAAATGAAAATATTAATAGCTGCTATAAACATATCTTCTTTTAAAAATTGTTTACAATTAATATATTATATTATGGGACAACTTTCATATAGACTTAATATGCGTACGCTAAAAAGTATGTTACCCATTCAATTATAAATATGTCCATGCATGCGTATTTTTAATTATGGTATATATATTTATAGGAATACATTTTAATATAATTTATACGAAATATAAAATGGGAAAGTCTACAATATTAATTGCGTGACAATTTTATATATTTCCTTAAAATTAAACCATTTAATCAATTTATTAATTTGTTCAATTTAATTGGCAGACTCTTAAGTTATATAACATAAATAATTTTTTTTTTAATTTTACCATATATAGTATAGTAACAAAATTTAAGTTGAAATTAATATTATAATATTCATCATCGTATGTATGGTACAATACAATACATATTGAATATATGTAAAGCAGTCGAATTTATTATATTATTATAATTGAATTGAAGGTCACATATTATTTTCAATAAATGCGTATATATTTGTGGGGAAAGTTAATTTTTTTGAAAATAAATCTGCAAATCAAATAAAATAGAGAGGAACGTGTGTATTGGATTTTTTATTTTTATTTTAAGCAAATAAGTAACAAACATTACTCGTACTGTAAATAAATAAATGAAGGTGATAATTTTATAATAATATAGAAATATATTTATAATATTATAAGTATATTATAGAGTTTTGTAGTATAAATTGAATATTAAATGAATATATAGTGATATGGTCGACCGCAGTAAATACGTAGTATATGTATATGAAAGAAATTTTTTTTTAAAATGTAATTGTATAAATAGTATTTCCTACTACACAAGCGTTAAATATAAAACATACAAAACTATAATAATATATAAATAAGTTGAATTTTCGGGTTACTCTACAAGTTTAACCGCATAAATATATATATTATGCCTGGGACGATACAACATAGTCTCGGTATTGTATATTAAAAATAATGGATCAATTAAAAAAATTGTATAAATGAGTCAAAAAATACACAGCTTTTATATGATACTAA
Source organism: Bibio marci (assembly GCA_910594885.2). Taxonomy (NCBI): domain Eukaryota; kingdom Metazoa; phylum Arthropoda; class Insecta; order Diptera; family Bibionidae; genus Bibio; species Bibio marci. The sequence goes on along the minus strand of OU343118.1, from coordinate 22,200,723 downwards.
AAAATCACATTCACTAATAAAATTGAATACAAATTATACATATATTTGTGTATTGGAAAACTTTTACAGTGACCTACATATATAAAATATACAAATTCAATTTAATATATTGATATTTTTGTAAATATTAAAAATTATATTTTCTCTTTAATCACACGGAATGCACACGTAAACATAATTGGTACGTGGTGGTATAATGGTGAGTTACGTATAGATATATATATATTTTATACAAATATGTATTGTCGCATTCATTTCAGATAAAAGAATTCGAAAAATTATATACTTTCTTATTTATATCGTACAATGCACAAGAATATACAATTTATATATTTATGAAGATTTTCATTTTCACTTTACTTTTCCTTATTGTATATTATCTACAATTATCATCATCATATTTTATTTTATCTATTTATATATAAGATGTGTGTTTTATAAATACTTACATTTACTATAAAAATTGATATAGTCTTTAAAAAAAATAAAAAAAATATATTGAACAGAATGACTGGTGGGACTGTGGTGTAGAACAATTTTTACTTCAAGTATCTTCCAAAATACTTATGTATTTTTTAATGTATTATATATGTGTAGATCTTTGAAAACGGATATACTTTACAAACAGATTTGTTTGTGTTTTTAATAGTTGTGAAAAGTGGGGCTACCACAGTGTTGCGAATGGAGCATTGTTATAAATTGCTAATAAAAATCGCAAATCCTTCGGCAAAATTTATTCAATACCATGGCATCACATTGTTTCTATGTATATGTTTTGTTAAAATATTTATTTAAATAGTTTAATCGGTTTGTGTGTCACATATAATTAAAATAGTGTTTTTTTTTTACACAATGGTGAGTAATATTTTATTATTTTGGTGTTTTGTCGATTTTCTGTATTTAATAAATAAATTTTTGTTAAAATATATATATAGTTCTTTTATTATTGATTTAAAATATATAAATTAACAAAAATAGAAACCGTTTTCAAGCAATAAAAAGTTTATTTTCAGTATTTAACAAAAATTAATATTGATTTATATATAAATGTGAACAACCGCGATCGCAATGAAATATTCGTACATAAATCCTGATTTTAAAATATGTACCGCAGCATCTAAATGACACTTAAACAGAGGTTATCGCAGCGATTTTCTTTAGCACAAATTTCTAATCATTCATATAGTCCTGAGTTTATGTAGCCACGGTTACCCTTATATATATATATAATTTAGTACAATATCTATCAATGTTAAAATTAGCTAGGTGTATATAATAGTTTAGAATAATGTTATAACGAATGTTCGGCACCCTTAATCTATAGCTATATAATTTATATAACGTACGTATAATCTTAGAATATTATTCATTTTTAAACCTCTTTTATTTTATGACTTTAATATTTTTTGTTATTTAAAGTGAGGTCATAGAAATACATTCACATCCTATTCACTGCATGAAAAACTTTCAATTAATACTTTTTTTTTTACTACACATGCACATATTATATTTTTAAAAAATATGCTACAATAATTAATTTTTTTTCAATTATGTACACTTATTTTTAAACATGAATGTAAATTCTTGTATATATAGACAATTTAACAATACAAATTTAATTTCCTGTTGCACATTAAATAGTACAATATACATATAACTATACACTGCCCATGAAAATGCTATTATAGAGCAGAGAGGAAGATAAAAATCAATACAATTAAAAAAATTACCAACAATACAATTTGTAATTTATTGTTTATTTGTATTTAGTGTTTAATGAATTTTTCAATTAAAACATGATATATATGACATATATTTGCAGCGACGAACTTATATATGATAAATAACCGCAAAGATAATTAAACATATTTATGTTTATTTTGAAAAGTATTTATATTTTATTACCTTGTGATTTGTATTGTATATATAGATAGTGACTGATAAAATACAAAATAAAAAAAAAACATACATAGCAATCAAATTTATATTGACAAATTCAAATAAATTCTATAATATAGGGAAATAAATATATCAAGTAAAAAATTATAAAATTTTGATGTACAAACAAAATTCAATTCAATAAAAATTGTATATTTGCAATTAATTAATTTATATAAATTAAATGTTTTGCCAATGAAAATAATATGACTGATACAATATCATGTTTTTCTGCACTAATTATTCATTATGTATTTCGATTATCATTTTTTTTCGAACAAAAGCATTTCCATCGAGGTGGTGCTGATGCTGATATTAATAATAATACTAATAATATTGATGGAAAATTTTATGCGACCCTATCGATGATTGCAAGTTCATTATTTTTAGCATCAATATATTTAATTTTATTAGATGTTAAAATTTTACCGATAAAATATTATCGAAAATTTCCAACAACATTTCGATTGTGTATTGAATTCATTGAATGTATATTTATTTATGAATTTTCAATGTTAATTATTTGGTTTAATATTGAAAAAACGGTTGAAATTCTATTACAAAAACTTTTAATGGACGATGAAACACGTATTTATACGGACATGGCTGGCAATTATGTAACGGTAACAATTTTAACAATAATAAGTACTGTGATATTTCGAAATGTAATGATGGCCACAAATTTTAAAAGTGTTATGAAAAAAATGTTAAAACGTCAATTTGGTACCTATTACAAATCGATAAAAGAATATTGGTGGACCAAAATTAAATTACATGGCCGTCGCCGCAAAGAAGATAATGTGAAATGTGAAGAAAATCAAGATAATTATGAAATCAGTTCATCACCACGTCATATGCGTAGTAATTATTGTTCATGTAATAATAATGATCGTGATATATATACATAATTTTGTGAAGAATAAAATTTAAAATTTTTATATATAATTATATCTATGTTCTTTAAAGTATATTATTTTGTAACTGCTGATCCTTTATTAGTCCTTTTTAAAATAGTAGAAGTGTTTGCACTTGTGCTAAATTTTATAATCCCATTTAAAGCGCACACAATGCCAAATTCAACCTATTTATAACTATACTTTCAAAATTTTATTGAATTTAGTGCTTTGATCGCTGTTTATCACATACGCAGAGATTCTTACATGGAATTTTCAAAGTCACAGTTTATTCTGAATAAAGATTTTATTACATACAAAGGCTACTGTTTGAGGAAATATCTAACTGAATATTTATTCGTATTCCTATTTTGTTTTTATCAATTTACTGTACTTTACAATTGTTTTAAGCTACGCACATTAATAATATATATATAATTTATGCACAATAAGTCAATAAACATACATAAATTATCAATATTAATTTTTGTTATTTTCTTATTTCAGAATTATCAACTATATTATTTTTGGGGCGCAGTAAACACAACATCGCAACACAATATGCAAAATTGTTGTATAATATTTTTAATATCGAATTATTTAATAATTTCCATATTAGGTAATTATATACAGTTTTTCCCATCCATATTACAGTAAAGATCCGTGTGTTAAGTGTTACGATACGATACGCTGGTCCCTCTCACCCTCCCAATAACATTTCATAAATTATTTCTATGATCCGATAAGTGTCACATCTTTTGCATATATTCTAAAAAATTCATATTATTTATGGTTAATTGTGCATATGACAGTTCATTTGAAAGAGAACGCAAACTAGGATTTGAGTAGAATTGGTGTTTCAATGGTTAAGACCATTTACCCTTACAAGGATAATTTTTAATATCATAGAGAGAATTAAATAAGAAATTGAGAACATCATAAGTGTTTTACTAATCGCATGGACATATTAATAAATTAAGAATTTTTGGAATTTAGACATGCGATTAATAAAATATGAAGCAGAAAAAATCACATTACCAATTGAGTAGAATTTGTGTTTCAAGGATCATTGACACTTCGTAATTTCAAATGGTATTCTTGAAATACCCATATTCCTTGAATCAGCAATAGCTACACTAGATTCCTTGTTTTGAATAAAAAATTACATCTCATCACATTTATAAAAAAACACAATATTATTTAGCTTAGCGTTGATATTTGACAATAACTGTCTATTTTTTAGTAATTATATATGTTCTTAACACACCTCAAGATTTATAGATACAGTTCTGTATTAATTATCCATATAACAATAAGTTAAGATAAAACATTGTAAATCTTCAAATTATATAAATATATATATAAATTCAATTTTGGTACATGCGAGAGAACCGAGATATTATAGAAATTCGGGCGGGGTGGTAATATATAGAGTTTTATGTAGAAGAAAAAAAATATCTCTATTCCTCAATATTTCGCAGGGAATCCATTAATTACTTACACAACAAATACAAGATATAAACGCGATAAAATAGAATGGATACAACCATATGACAATTGGAATATAACAAGTTTACCAAGAAGTATAGTACCACATTTAAAACCAAGAAATGAAACCCATGAATTACCATTGGTTAAATCAAATGAAGAAATTGAAAGTGAACAATTGTTAGCCAGATTAGAAAACATAAAGGTGAATATAAAATTAAAATTCTATTACAATATATTTACATTTAATAATTATATACTATTATTTTAGAATAATGATACCGGTCGAATGTTATGGTATGATGCATCTGATTCAACACATTATCCACCATTTGTTGATAAAGCGCTAAAATTATTTAACTTAAAACAGGTAGCACTTGAAATTGAAACAAGTGTAATGTCAAAAGTATCTTGTACAGCATGTAAAGCAGGTAAGTGAATTACGTAATGTGTTCATTTCATATAATAATATTATTAAATTTTTTCTATATTTAGGAAGTGGATTATTATTACATTATATTCGGACTGGTAAAAGTAATGAAGAAATAATAAAAACAATTTATTTATATTGTGTTAATTTAAAAATTCAAAGTGCACGTGTGTGCGAAGGAATTAGTAAATTATTTGGTGGCGAAGTAATTTATGTATTGAAACGTGTATCAATTGGTCCCGATGAAATATGTAGTTTTATTATTGGTGATGCATGTGGTGATGTTTATAATCCGTATCACGAATGGGAAGTATCATTTCCACCAATATCAAAACCTGATGTACATGAAATACCATTACCACAAATTGATGCACAATCATTTAAAGTGTTACACATATCGGATACACATTATGATCCGTATTATGCAGAGGGCACAAATGCTGAATGTAATGAACCATTATGTTGTCGGCTGACCAATGGACCGGCGTTGACACCAAATAGTGCGGCCGGAAAATGGGGTGATTATCGTAAATGTGATACACCAAAACGGACAGTTGATCATATGTTAGATCATATATCAAATACACATACGGTATGATGAATTTCAATTATTTTGTGGTTATTATAAGAAGAAGTGTATACTATTTTAGGACATTGATTATATTCTTTGGACAGGTGATTTACCGCCACATGATGTATGGAATCAAACAAAAGATGAAAATTTAAATATAATTAAAGAAACTGTAAAACAAATGTCGGAAAAATTTCCGGGTATACCAATATTTCCGGCACTTGGAAATCATGAAAGTGCACCGGTAAATAGGTACGAACATTTTATAACAACATATATTTATTTTATTATATAATATAATTAAAAATAAATTATTTTGTTTTTTTTATATATAGTTTTCCACCACCATACGTACAACAATTAGACAGTTCCATTGCATGGTTATATGATGAACTTGATGTTCAAGTAAATATATATTTGTTTGTAAACCTATAAATAGACATTTATGTAATCTCTTTTCTATGTACACATTTTATCTTTTCATATAATTATATGAAATATATAGTGGCGTCGTTGGTTACCAGCTAGCGTTTCGCATACGGTACGTCGTGGTGCATTTTATTCAGTGTTGGTACGACCTGGTTTTCGTATAATATCATTAAATATGAACTATTGTAATAATAAAAATTGGTGGTTACTATTAAATTCAACCGATCCAGCAACTGAATTACAATGGTTTATTTACGAATTACAAAGTGCTGAATTTTCAAATGAAAAAGTACATATCATTGGACACATTCCACCCGGTCATTCGGATTGTTTAAAAGTATGGTCGCGAAATTATTATAAAATTATTGCACGTTATGAAAGTACAATAACAGCACAATTTTTTGGCCATACACATTTTGATGAATTTGAAGTATTTTATGATCCAAAAGATTTAAGTCGACCAATAAGTGTTGCATATATTGGACCATCGGTAACACCATATTATGATTTAAATCCAGGGTATCGAATTTATTATATCGATGGTGATCATGATAAAACAACACGTATGGTCATCGATCACGAAAATTGGATAATGAATTTAAAAGAAGCAAATTTATATGATTATCCAATTTGGTATAAATTATATTCGACACGTGTTGCATATTCAATGAAAGGATTGCGTCCCATTGATTGGCACGATTTAATTAATATTATGACAGACGATCAAGAGACATTTAATCTTTATTATAAGTATGTGTAAATTGTATATTGTATTATTTGATGATAATATGTTTATTATATTTGTCTATATATATTATTGTATTGTGTATGTGTAGACATTATTGGAAGAATTCTCCAGTAAGACCAGGCTGTGATTTTGAATGTAAAAAACGTATACTTTGTGATGCAAAAAGTGGACGAAGTCATGATAGAAAACATTTTTGTGAGGATGTTGAATCAAAAATTGATGAAGGAAATACAAAGGGTTGGCGTGCATGGTTATATCGTGGATTTAGTGCATCGTATGTAACGACAATTTTATAATTATTATTTGTATTTAACGTACAGGTTCATGAACATTTTTTTTTCATTAATATTTTATATATGGTAATTTATGGTGCTCATATAACATCGCTATATTTATAATATGTGAAAATATTATAATTGCGGGACTGAGATAGTGTGCGTAGTATAAATAGACTTTATGTACTATGTAGATAGCGTATTTATATATAAAAATATTCTCTTCTGTAAAAAATCCTAAATTTTAATTATAATTTTATGTATATTTTCATTGCATTAAATCAGCTTTAATTCGGGCTAAATTTTGTAAAATATAATCAATATAATATATCTCATACATTTTGTGAAACAAAGAATTTAGTAAATGAATATTTAACAATAATATTCACCAATTTGATCTGTATGTCTTTTTTTTTTGTATATATATGCTTTAAGCCTTAAAATTGTTCTTAAATAAATATATAAAATATATCACTAATTCTAAATTCTCATCTTCAAGCAACATTTACAATTTTATAATAATTTGATGATAGATAGCCAAGCTATCATGTTTCCATATGAGAATATCCATAACACTGTCGTGAATATAAATTTTCCAGAATTTCCTGTTTGAGCTGATCAAACAAACCCATTATAAACTTATGTTCAAAATGTAATGAAAATTGTATGATTAAATATAAAATGATAAAAACAAATATTGATGATCACTACATAAGAGTTCCTCATTTTTCATAACTTTTAATAAACCGCATTGCATATAATAGATACTGCATCCCAAATAGACAGATATGCAAAACTGGTAACGAGACTGATTACTCTGAATGTGCATGTACATGTCTCTATAAAGAATAAAGAATATTGTACATATATATTTTATATATAATTAATTATAGTGTAATAAATAACGTACATTTGTTTGTTTCGTTATTATGGTGAAGGTTTCTTTCGCTTATCTATTCTATAATAATAATTTTTCAGTGATATAACAACATCATCGTCACCGTCCAGACCACGTTCATCACAATTACCAAATTTTAATTTTTTGGCCAATACTACTAAACAAAGTTCTACTATTTATGTTAATAATAATACAATGGTTGCTGGAGTTAATAGCACATCAACATCGTTGTCATCAATAACAAATGGTATGGATGAAAGAACATATGGAATTTTAACTAATGAAGTTACTATAAATAATAAAAAGATTATTGGTGACGGTTATTTAATTAATAATGATGACATAGCAAATAAATTGAAAAATGATGCAATACATAACATTGAACAATTGAAAGATGAAAAAAAGGAGAACATCAACGACGACATCCGTTAATAAAAATGAAGAACAAAATGAATCATTAATTAATTTAAATAATTTAATTCGTGTTTTATGTATTTGGTGTTTAAAATTAAAAAAATTATTAATTATAGTTAACACAAAAATAAAATAATTAAATTAATTTTATTAGGATTTTAAATTTTAAATTTAAATATTTTATGTATTTTTTTGCATTTGAATATATTTCAATTTTTTTTTTTTTTTTCACAAATTATTCATACTTTTATCGATTAATAAAATAAATAAATAAAATTAATTTAATTATAAAATTATAAAAATTAATGCCACACACAAACACAACAAAACAATTGTTTGTAAATATTATATCGTAAATAATAAAAAAATTACATTTTTTTAATTAATTATTAATAATTCGAATGTAAAAAGAAATTAATGGTAAATTTTCTTTATATACACAGGATGAATGTGTTGATGTCAATTACAGCAATTCCTAAATATGTTATGGGATTTGGATAACTATAAATCTAAATAAATAAAAATGCAGACGCGAATATATGAAGAATGCAAACAAATAAATAATTCATAAATTTGTGGTTTCTCTCGTCATTTTTGTTTAACATATTTTAAAATAATTTATTTTTTATAAGAAAAATTTTAAAAATTATCTAATTTAGAAAAATTTTAAGAATGTGTATTTGTATTACGTTACGTTGTGCCTACAGAAAAATAGATTCATATGTGAATTTTTGTATGTATAAATAAATAATAAAAAAGGATATAAATAATATTTAAAATATATAATTTTTAATACAATCAATTGAAAATTGTTTTGTTTTCTATATTAGCACAAACATTGTTTGTGAAAATAGAAAATAATGTGATTTTTTTTTAATTAAATATGTACTCATATGTATGGCACAGAAATGAATGCGATGACTTCAAGGGATTCCCTTGAGTTTAGCATTTTAATAAAACTGTAATGTCATAACATTTCATATAGATTTTTGAAGCCGAATTAAACTTTAGTATCGCATTTAAACAGTTAATATACAAATTATTCATCAAATTTTGTTGCTATGATTTTACAAGTTTTGTTTATCTAATTACTATTTATTTATTTATTTATTTATTTATTGATTTATTTATTTATTTATTTATTTATTTATTTAACAACCATTAAATTATAATGTCGGCGCTGTTTTGTTGGTAATATAATTTTAAATTTTGACTTCTTACATTATACAAATATTCAATTTTCTCACTATAATTTCATTGTATATCATAAACATATATAGAGTTTAGAGTGTACCAAAAACGACTATTAATTGATACACATATAACTATTTATTAAAAAAACAAAATAAATCCATGGATCACAAATTTCTGGAACTGATCCTCAAGCATTTATTTTTGTTGTAAGTAAACCAGTCCATTTAAAATAATATTTTTTTAGCGCAATACAAGTCAATAGCATTTGTTGAACTTGTATTGATTAAACTATATGCTACTGCAGCAAATAATTGACTTTATATTAAATATAACAATTTATGGAATGAGGAAAGATTGACAATAGAACAATAATTTAAGCTATAGCATTCCTTGCGCCACCTTTATGATATCGAATAATCAAAAAATTCCATACAAATGTTTGTAAACAAATTAAAAGAAATATTAAATAATATATAGAAAACGGAAGTGACAAATTCCGAGCACAAAGATTATATATTATACATATTAAGATTTATACGCTATAATATATGGTAATTTATGTTGATGTATAGAGAAAGTAAGATTGCGTAACATGAGACAATTTTTATTATTACTTCTTTTAATAATTACATTTTGTTTTTTGACTATATCGTTTGTATTAGTTTAACATAATGTTTAGGCAATAGTGTTATTCATAATTTCTTTCGGAAATTGAAGTTAAACGAGATTGCCGATATCGTAAACATCTCAAAAGAACTTGTGAATAATATATATATTTACATAGGAAATCTGTTCTGTCACAACTTTTTGGAGCTGCATGTATTAACAAACAAAAAACGCAATCATAGAGTGATAACTTCAAAGCACTGTATTTCAATAAATTTTGGAGTCGATGCATTGCTATATTGCAAAATTGAATGACACTCAGCAAATATTTTCTGCTTTCGAACATGAAATCTAGTTGAAAGAAGATTTGTATCAAAATTTCGAAGTAATCGATGCAACAAACTCCTATATTTTACTGAACTCAACCAAATGAATGGATTCAATTATTATTAAAAATTATTCAGACAGACCAAGTTCGCCATTATGAATAACAAAAATCCAACGTTTACTATTATAAAAGTTGAGTATATATCACCAATTAAAATTAATAGTTTAATAATTTATCGGATTTGACCTAAATAATTATTACAAATTATATAGACTTACATTTAGTGTAATTTTTCAATTAAATGATAATGCAATGTATTATGAGCGTCGTCTTTCAGTAAAGAATAATATAACAACAAATAATGTAAAACATTTACTGTGTGTAATACTACGAACTCTTTAATGATAATAAATGTTTAAATAATCAATATTAATTAATTAAATTATGTAGTATTTCAATTTATTAAAATATATAAATACAATTGATGGTCTCTCTGTACTGTTCGTTCAGAGATAATTATATCATGCCGTCAAACCTTTTGAATTTTATTATAACTTCTAAAGTATAGTAGATGTATGGATGTGGTAAAATTACATTATTTGAATATTGATCATTTCACTTTTTTTTAGTTTCTAATTTATTCACCCAGTTAGCCAATTGCAAATGCCTTCTGGATGTATGCTATAAAGTATACACCGTATCTAGAATAAGCGATATTGCTGATCCAAATACATTCGCAGTACTGCAGACGGTAGTTAGGCGGAAGACAATATTTAATGTGTATATATGTCGATTTTAGTGGAATGCTACCATTCAGCGAATCTCTTACAGAATGCCATCATACAGATTTTACTACATGCAATTGAATTGAGAATCCGTTTCTTGGTTGGATGAATGAATACATAATTGATCTTTCTTTGCCATCATTTGTATTGTGCAAGTGGTTGACTTTCTCAGTCTTACAGTACATCATTGGTATGGTTAAATTTAAATACCTTACCATTGTGCTTCCTGGGTATGAAGCGAATGGATGGAGACCCTGTAGCTAACTTTTATATCATTAATGTATTCTATTATTTAGTTGTTTTTTTTTAATTTTTTCATGTTCTATTATTAAATTGTTTATGGTTGTTTATTTGTATGTGCGATTAGTTATTCTGTACTCTGGATGTTTTGAGCTACTATCGGTTATACATACAATATATAAATATGTATGGTATACAGCACAGTGCGAGATGGCTCGCTTCAATGGAAAATACACATATAGTAAATGTGTGTGGCATATATATCTATATATATAGGCACATATATATTAGTCGAATAACTGAGTGACTGCTCCCAGTACACCTAAAATATATATATATATTCATGTACATATTAAAAATATTAAATATAGTATATAAATATAAATATACAAGAGAGATACATATGTTCGATTGATGTGCGTTAACTTAAAACTATGTGTGTGGTCTTTTATTTACAAATTGGGTGGTCTTATTTATACGTGGTGTGTGGTCCTCTGATTACTGATCCTATATACATTGATGCTTCTTTTCTTCTTTGGTGTTTTAATTTTTTTTATTATTATTATTATTATTATTATTATTATTATATTATTATTTTATTTCTTATTTTTTGGTTTTGATAGTTGATTATTTATATATTGTATACATATATTGTATTGTATAAGTATATATACGTGGTTATCTGTATATATATTTGTTACATTACAATAGTTTGATTGTGGTTTTGATGTGTTGACTTGTAGCCTTCATTCTTATTTACTATAGGCTTTTGTTATTATCACTATTTTTACCCCTAACCGTTTTTTTTTTTTTTTTGTGATAATTTAACCTTCTAATGATTGTTTTATTCAATACAAGAAAAACACATTTCACATTGTTGTACGGATAATTTTCGTTACGTTTCATGGAGGTATGTGATACATTGAGCTTCTGTGCCAATTCCAATATTGTGCAATGACGATCAATGAATGAATTATTGTTTAAGGTATACCTAATTCCATTTGCATTAATCTAATTGAAGATTTCGTATAAAATTTTACGAAATCAGGTACTTTTTCAAGCGACTTTAACTTTTTTGAAGAGTTTCTGTTGTTTTACCATTCTTACAACTACATTTTAATATTTAATCTTTATTTTTATATACATTTTTCGACCGACACACAAAAATAGCTGTAACTTTATGTGTTGAATTTTGTATTTTATTGAATGTAATGTCATGAAATTTGTTAACGAAACAAGTTCGTTCGTCAACGTTTCATTCACCATATATTTTGGAATATGGAACATAATTTTCAATGCGTTGGTGGATATATAGTTATAATCTGCATGCAACATGTAGCGTTTCGTTAAATATTCTCGACATCTATAAATAATGTTTATGATTACAGTTTTGTTAAAATATACTAACTCGGTATTTATGCGCATATACAACTTAATTTAAAAATTCAAATAAAACAACATAAAACTATATAATAAATATTTAATTTATATACTTTTCTGATCGCATCAATGTAAATTCATGTATACAATAAATTCCTTTTATTATTTATATATATATTTATATTTTGTTCTATTAAATTTATTTCCGGCCACACACAGGCACAATGGTCGCATTTAAACATTTAAAAATTAAATAACATTTATGTGTACCTTTACATTGTGTATTTCTACAACCAATAAAATTATTCCATCATCAAATTCGTAGAAGAAACAGAAATAGATAAAGTTAAAAAAATTAAGTTTTGTGAAAAATAATGGGTAAAAATTTATATTTAATTTTTTATTATTTTGAATTAGTCATAATATCAATCAAAGAGATTGATTATATATGAAAAATAAAAAAATAAAAAAAATTGATTTTTTATTTGATTTAATTAATTAGTTTACGGTTTCTTCTCTATTTTTAATTTTCTTCACATTAATTTTATGATTTTATGGAAAAATTATTTATTTATATTATTTATATTAAAAATTGTAGATTTTAAAATAATAATAAGTTGATTTTGGTAATACACAGAAGATGATTTTTAATTACAAATTTTAAGAATATACTATTTCAATATATAAAAAATAAAAAAATGTTAACTTCAAACGTTAAATACGTTGATATACTCTGATCATAAAATATGGTATAAATAGTTTAAATTTAAATAATGATATTATGTTAAGTTTTATTAGAAAATATAAAAATATGTCGCTATATATGAAAGTTAATCTTGGAAGAAAATAAAATAAAAAATTTGCAATTTAAAACTGCTCACCCATTTTCAGCTGAACCAATAATAAACGAAGTAAAGATTGTTATTCAGTACACAGTATATCTCACACATCTTTGACGATACTGCAAGTAAATTTTTTTCAAGTTTCTGTATCCACTAATTGAAAGTATAGTGTGTAAATTATCAAAGATATAATTTCTAACAGTATCCTATACGCAGTATTGTATTAATACTTCGAATATAGATTTGGAATGCAGTACCTTACAACATCAATACGCAATTAAATTTATATCTAGAAAGAACATTTTATTATATCGATCAGCCTACTCACCACAAAAGTAAACGCATCGATTTGTTAAATACTTTACGCTTCAATGTAAAAATTTATGTTTTGATAAAAATATAAATAATTGACAATATATGTTTTCAAAAGATTTCATGCGGTTAATTTGTAAATATTTTTACATATTACACACGCAGTATAATAAAAATTGTAACTTATATAATAAATATAGCGGACATCATTAGGAAAAGAATAATAATAATAATAATTAATAATATGCAATATAGCAAAAAGTTATATATTGGGTTGGTTATTAAATAATTGCCTATATATGTAAATTAAATGATGGAATATTTACAGATGGCAATTATTATTGCTAAACAGTTTTCGATTGTTTGATAGTTAAGGCAGGACGGTATATTTCGTATTTATTGTTATTCAGTATAAGAAATTTATATATCGAATGCTTTTAAAGTACTTTCGATTTTTAAAAATATGCATTGTGCAAATCAAAGCAATATAATTGGTATAAATAATTAATTTTCATAGGATAACACACGTGAGATTGCAGATGCATTATTTTATCAAAAAGTAAACGTACATTACATAAAGTGTGTAACATAATTTGAATATGTAAAAAAACACTATAGATTATGCGAATTTCATATAGTACAAAACATTTGCTTATGCAAAGCGTACAGCGGAAATTATTCATTTTTGAAAGAATAAGTGATTATACTATACGGCACGGTGTTGTTTATAAACAAATGTTAATCGAAAAATTTCTGTTGGTTCATAAGCAAGCAATGTACTTCAGCTCCAACATCATCCAAATTCAGCAAACTATAATTAACTGAACTATTCGCGTATGCTCAAAGGCAAAAACTATATATATAAATTTATTTATGTTAGTATATTTGCAGAAAGTGTGGTAATTTTTAATAACTCTTTTGTATTTGTGGAAGATTTGTATTTGAGTAACAGAGAGTTACACATGAGATTACGCATTGTCAAACAAGTAAATAATTTTCCTTTACATTATAAATAAATAAAAATTAAAGGAAAAAATAAAACGAAATAAACATTTATAAAATAAATACTAATGAGGAAAAAATTGGATAAAAAGAAATTTAAAAAAAATACGCATATATAAATCGCAGCAATAAGAAATCGGGCGCCGCAATAGTAGTCGGTTTCGCATCTTTCATTTTATCTTTTAAAAATTGTTTTTATTATTATTATTATTATTATTATTATTTTAATTTTTATTGAAAAATAATAAATATTATGTGAAAAGAAGTGTAGCGAATAAACGAAATACATATACTATACCTACCGGATATTTACATTAATAATTTCTGAGAATATATTAAAGTCAATTTATCAATTTTATTATTTTTTTTTCCAATCGATTTAACATAAAATACAACTTAAACCCATTTTATTTAGTTCTGTATATATCTATACATTGTATATATCATATGAAATATATCATATATATATATATATATATATCGTATACACACAATTAATAACACACTCTATATTAATTATGGTCTATTGTTTCTTACTTAGTTACTCCATGGTATTAATATAATCCAGGTGCGATTTTAGCCTTCACCAACACACTTCCGCAACCTAACCTATCCGCAGTCAATGTCTTCCAATCTCGAATTTTAAGTATCTGTATATATCACAGTTTACTGCATCTAGTCATCTCACCTTAGGTCTTCCGGCTCTCCTACAACCTTCTCGATTACCATTCAACCTTTTTTTTTTCGTATATTCACATATTTAAAAATAATTAAATGGGTTAACACATAAAATAGTATATACTTTTAAATATGAAATAATTTAGAAAAACTGATTTCTGGGTGCGTTATGTCTGGGCAATCTCGCATATGTTCACTATATACGAAACATGATAACGGCTACACGTTGTAATCGCATTGTATGATGTAATAAACTGTGTCGATATTAATTACTGGATTTTCAATTATTTACTTAGAAAATTATAATTTTGTATGAATGTTATAGGTAAATTTAGCGAAAATACATTATTCGTGCCGAGTCAAATGTGAAATATTATTCGGTAAGAACTTATTGACACATAATATAAAAAATATAGCTATAGTAACCGAAACAAAGTGGCTATATATTGTAGAAAAAAATGTGTAATTTAAAATATTATATTTCGTCCCGACAAAATACTTTATTTGTCGGTAAATAAATTTGGGTAAAAGATTTGTAGGCTATTTGTATGTAGCGTAGCAAATTTAACTGAAATATTTATAGAGGCAATTTTTTTTTTGGTATTTCAATTTTAAATTTTATCACATAATTTATTGTGACACTATTATTATTAAATTTATTATTGTATATTATTATATAACAATTATCTTTTTATTATATATCTTTAAAACATAATGAATTCAACAATTTAACGTTTCCGAATATAAAGTTTTATACCTATTTTATGCATTCAATACATATATATTTGTTATATATACGTATATTGAAAACTCTTACAATAAACAGAATATTGGACAAAAAATGTACAATGTATTTTGTTATGCTATAAAGAGGTCATTTTGTAATATAATTCTGCCTTTGATTATTTACCGCCGACACTATGTACAATAATGCGTATATATATATATATATTTCTATACACAAATATATTACAAATTGATGTGTCTATTAAATCCGTCGTATGTATCTTTATATCTATTTCTATATATTATATTCTATTCATTCAATGCATATATAATTGCCATCTATGATTTAATACAAACCAATATTTACAATGTTGATATCTCTATATTTTGATATTACAAATGCATGCATCTAAATGTATGAATATACTTGTACATATACTAACAAAAGCTTA
The DNA here is from genome assembly GCA_910594885.2 of Bibio marci. NCBI lineage: Eukaryota > Metazoa > Arthropoda > Insecta > Diptera > Bibionidae > Bibio > Bibio marci. The sequence goes on along the minus strand of OU343118.1, from coordinate 22,184,094 downwards.
AGGCTACCGTACGATTTTACGATATATAGTATATATGTACAAATATATATTTATACTTTGATAAGTTCCCGGAAAAATAATTTTATTCTCCAACTTCAATATAATGTATACGTTTTTAGCTCGTCGATACGCTTATCGTATAACTGCATATTCCAATCTTATAATCCCCTTCGAAAACATTATCGCGAGTTCGTTGAGTTCTGCAAAAAACAAAAACAAGCATCTATCGAAGATGCAGATCAATTATGTGGTGAATTGTTATATACATACTCATGGTCAGTAATTTTACCAACTAGACTGCAACTTCCACCAGCGGTCGTCAGAAGTATTGTACTTTCAAAAAATTATATTCCTTATTTATTTATGTGATGACAACTCTTTATATATATATTGTATGTCGATTCAGGAACTTATCAACCCATTTGTATATTATACATACGATTTTATAATTTTGTATACCATATTTGGTATAGGTATACAAATTATGTATAGAAAGAAATATAATATCATAACAGAAAATGCGTCTATAAATCATTGAATTTGAATGAAGCTACGTTGCGACTCAAAGAAATGCAATATTTATAAATATATAAAATGTTTCCACATTATACACGTTTATTGTATATAGAAGAATTGTGTGATAGTAATTTTAGTGCGTATACACACATTTATAAAGAAAATCAACGAACTTTCACAAAATAGAATTGAGACATTTTACGGCATAAAATATAAAGAAATGCTATTCATTCAATAAAAAAAAAAAAAAAAAAAATTATATTAAAGGAATTGAAACATTTTAATAAAAGAAAAATTTGGTATATTAAATGACTTTTTTTATTTAGATTTAAAAGGATAAAATTAAATGTTAACGCGGCATCTTTTGATCAATTAACCATTGCATTTACAACAACAAAAAATTGATTTAATATATTAATTCAAATTATATTTATATTACATATAATTTGCACTTTATTCGTCTACGCATCTAATCACACAAATGTTTTTTTAATTAAATTTAATATATAATGGGAGGTGGGCCGCAGTCAATATAGTCCAAATGAATACGATGTGTTGATGGGCGAATAATCCAATAAAATGACCTTATATGTACCACTACTTTGACCATTTACATCTAAAACCTTTAACCACCAGAAAGATAATAAATAATTGCATCCACTATAGAATGAAAACAATTACAAATCGGTTTAGTTGTTCGTGCGAGTTACTATAATCACCGAAAGTCTAACAATAATTGTAAAAACATAAGAAATATTCAGAACACCGCTTTAATTTTTTGAATAACACTCGAATTTACAAAAAAAAAAAAAAATCAAGTTATTACTTCAAACATATTGATACACTTTATAAATTATTTCCATTGATCCGCTCCTATCGGCCCTTCTATAGTTGTAACTAATATTGTAAATTTACATACAAATCAAATTCTTTAGTAATTTGATATTTATATGGAAAAATATTTCACTAAATTATTAATAAATATATTATTTATTAATAATATAAATAAATATTTATGTACAACAATAAATTTTATAAGAATAAATAAAATATTAATTCCCAGAAAGTTTTAATCTATATCTCTCTACTTAATTTATGGATTATAAATATATTATATATTTTTTATATATACATTTTTATATACAATATATACATAATAGGTATACTGGAATGGCGATATGAAACGATTGCTCACCCGGAAACCTCTATACTCTGTATATATCCTTACTTACTTACTAAATTTGTTTCGGAAATTCGACTTTTAAGAATTATCTTGTTTTTCAATTACGGACCATAGTTCTAACGGATTTTCAGTTTTGTATTCAGAATTGTAAATTATAATTAATTTCCAATCTTTCATAGAATAGACTTTTAAAATCGATACATGCATTCAAAAGATATGACCCGCTTTTCAGTTTTATGTGAATGCAATTTTATATGAATGTGATATGATACTATAAATAATTGTTATGTACCACTTATTGATACGGTACCAGAAATTTCTTTAAATTTTATCTGCCATCAGTTGGAAATCGATTATAATTTGAAATTCTCTATACAAACATTGAAATCTGTTAAAACTTTGGACAGTAATTAAAAAAGATTATAATTTGTAAAAATAAATCTATTAAAAGTGTTCAATGAACATCCACATTTTTTTTTTGCATAATTTAGATTAATTTCACACAGGTATATTAGGAAAATATAGTGGTATTAAAAACTGAAGACTATTTCTATGGCTTCGCCACTGTTGGTCAACGTTTTCTATTTTAAATATGTTTATTTCCTATATATAATATTTAGGAAGCTGTTGAAAACTTTCAGTCGATTAATCTTCATTTTTTCATAGAGGTTTTTTTTTTGGAATGTGAGTGTACACATATATCACAGTGGGTTGGTTTAGGGTAGATATGTATGTTCGAATTTACAGAAGGGTTAAAAAACAGAGCGGTTTCATACCGGTATCCGTATATAAAAATTCTATATACTATATAGCTGTAGCTATATATATATACGCTGCAGCTTACACACCGCCTCAACTATCATCTGCGTACAAAATTTTGTTTATTATTATTGCAAATAAATACGCATAATTTATGTATATGTTTTAATTGTTTTTGTTTAAATCAACAACTATACAATGTAATTCTAGGTAATATATATGAATACGTTAAAAAAGGTAAACATTAATTTATAATAATATATAAACATAAAGGTTTTTTGTTTGTAAAATTACACAATACAATAGAGTTTACAAAAGTGTTTGCTAATTTATAAAATGAAATTTTATTTAATTTTTTTGTTATATGTTAATTTTTATATAACAAACTATAACTAAAAACTATTATAAACTACATAGTTATACTCTATATATATATATATATATTTATATACATAAAATACATATTATAAATATGTTTAGTTTAAGTTAATATTGTATAGTATATACTACGAAAAGTATAAACATTAATACATGCTGCTATATATATATCTATCCATCCACATCTATTTTGTATACTATTTTACTATATAATATATAAAGATCTACATCTATAGATATATATATATAGTAGGATACAATATAGTGGGTCGAGAAATAAGAATATGTTAGACGCCTGTCTTTGAGACTGCGGTAGGTAAAATTTTTTTTTTCTTTTTTCATATAAACATATTTTTTATACCATAACACATTATAGTTGTGTGATTAGTTTTTGGCCGAATTTAATATATGTTTTTTTTTTATTTTTTTTTTCTTCAATTCAATACACACACACAAACACACACAAACACACACAAACACACACATTGTTTTCAATACAAAGATTGTACAATTTTTATTATTATAAGAATATCAGCGGCACATTTATCAATAAATATATATAGCAAAAAGCTATTTAGAATTGTGATTCACACAACTAACATTAAAAAATAATATTATTTACTATATAATAATAATAATAATAATAATAATAATAATAATAATAATAAAAATATTATTATATTGTGAGCGGTACTATAATCGGTGCATCCAGTCAATGCGAATGGTCGTTCCACATAGCCCAAAAAATATTAAACAGCTAAATTGACTTGCCGTATAGTTTTATGATTGTTTTATTGCTGTGTTTAGAGACTGCGGTAGGTAAGAGCACTATGCACTCTGCTCTAAAGACCAAATTATTTTAAAATAAATTTTATAATATTCTTGAGGATTAAATTGTAAAACTATGTCTACTCTTAAAATCAATATACATTTATAATGGTGTTAGTTAGACAAGACTATTTTGATTTATTAATAACCAAAATAAAACTAATATTGGTGTTTAATTATAAATATGTAAATTTTTTTAAGTTTTATGTTTTAGTTTTGATAACTATTTTTTAAAATTAAACTAAATCCTTAATATTGGTCTTAAATATAGATTTATTGTGTAGTCTATAAGCAGATAACTTTATCAAATCAAATATTAAAATTGAATTGCTTTAAATTGTCAAATTGTATAAAACAAAACATTAATAAAATCTTTATAAAACTTTCTTTCAATTTAATAACATCCTAATAAATTCAAAAGGTTTTATTAATAATACTAAAATAAAACTTAGTCGTGTATAACATGATCGGCTCTTTTTTCACAACTGCAAGTGATACAGATATATTGATTATTGTGTTAACAAACGTTCATGGAAGTTAATTTTAAAACTTACAAATTTTATGATGGTTTTAAAAAATAGTCTTCAGGAGTATTTTAGGTTGGTCCCACATGGGGTTTCTGACACACTTCAGATGGTTTTATGAATGCTTATAAATTTCCTTTTAGCATTGATATGTATACTGCAGAACCTTGCCTTCCTGTAGTATATCTTAATAAAACTTAAATTGTTTCTTGGGCGTATATGTTCGCATTAATATATAGCAAAAGCATAATTATTTATTTATACAATACTTTTACTTGTACGTAGGTCATATAATATTATAGTACATTATACGTAAATTTATAATAAATTAATTGCCACTATAAAAAGGACTAAATGATGGTGTAGCAATATATAATTTGTCAACGGGAGAATAGAGTGAGTTATTCATTTACAATGTACAATTTAATTGAATATATAATTTCTTAAAATATAATATATACTATCAAATCATATCCATATGCGTTTTGTATTCACAATATAATTAATAGTTTATAATGTTTACGATTGTGTATATTATTTTTTTATTTGATCATATTATTATAATAAAAAACTGCTTGTGTGGCACTCGGTCTTTAATATAACAATTGTCAATAAATTTAATGTTATTTCTGTAATTTTGTATACATATAAAAAAAATATGAATGCGAATATAATTATAATAGTGTCATTTATATAGTGTTTGTAATCATTTCATCCGACAAATATAAAAATAAAACAATAAAAATGATCAATAAAAATTTTTGCTGTAGTTCTGTAGTATAATTGCCGGTGAATAGCTTGGTGCTATTTTTAAACTATATGTATATTTTATATATAAATATATACAGATATTATGTGAATATGATCATAAAATGTTCTCAAGCAACTTACATTAAAACTATGGTATATAGTTGTAACCTTATCCAGCCGGACTCATCAGCATAAAATCAAGTGGGCCAGAAATATATAATTTAAAAAATATAAAATTATATATTTCGGGTTATACTTGTTATTTTTCTACTTGTGCCACTAGCATGTGCGGAAAATAATCTACATTATTTCTATTTACAATAAAAGAAGGATGGTAATAATAGTGATGTTTTTCCAATTATCAATCTGATATACCAAAAATTTTTCAAAAAGCATAATTACAACTATAATTTGTCCTGCGCGCTACATGGTTTTAGTTAGTGATAGATCGACTACAATAAATTTGTCTGAATTTGTTACACATTATATATTGTTTTGAAAATGTCAATGGCATAAATCCCCAAATAGATTTATTTATCACCTGCATTTGTATTCCTTGCATATTTGTTTCACGTTTGACAATAGACTCTATTATATATAAGTTCATATGCAAAACTTACTATAGAATCTAATTTATTTAAATATAATAACTGAATAGGAAAGTAATATTGACTTTTGACAAAATTAGAATGTATTACTTTTCGGTATATAAGATTTAAATATGTATTCAGAATATCCTATACGTATTTTATATTGAAATATACACAATATATATTATTATAGATAGTATATATAACAATAATAATTTTGGTGCCGAATTTTTCAAAAATCGAATGCAAAAAATGTTTTGTATTTTTTTTTATCAATATTTCTTCCATTTTACGATTTTTTTGATATATTTTTTTTGGTTTAAATTCAGTGTGGGTGGTCTTACATACATTTATCGTATATATGGTGTATTACTTATAGTATTCATATGTCCACCAGCAGTGTTATATAGACTTAGAATTATGTCTCCCATCACCATTATTAAGGAATACACACAGCTCTTGTACCACCCTGTGTATATGGTATATGTTATGTATAAATATTAAAGACATCATCTACATTATTGTTGTTTGACATATATAGGATTATAAATTTTATTATATAAATAAAAAAAAAGATTTAAACCTAAAAACTAAACATATGTATAAAAAAATTATATATTATATTTGCAATAATACACCAGAATTCCTAGGAAACAATGCATACATTGTGGGCTATTATACCTATATTATTATTTTATATAAGCCAATCATTCATATAAATATAATTGAATTAAGAAAGCAACTAACTTTTGATAATTGTAGGTCAAAGAGTAAATTGCTATATACTCCCATGAGGAGTATTTTACCAATTTGATTGTAATGAATGTTTGATGGATTTATTATAAGTCCCACTATAAGTAACACATGACTAAAAATTATATCCTACTAAAATTAATAGATTTTTGCAGGAACATAAAACTTTTAATAATTAAAAACATTCATATGGTTTCTCATTGTCATATTCTTCTACCATAATAATATCTTGGAAGAGGGGAAATACTGTCACAATGCTATATTGTTATAAAGTATGTCCATAAAAATTTGATCACGTGGGGTATGTCAAAAAATAGATAAAATTCAAAATGGTTGCTTGCAAAGTTTCACTTTTGACATAACTTTGTTTTTTTTTTATTAATTATTTTATATAATATAATAAATAAATAATATTAATATTATATGAATAATGTAGTTAAATAAAAAAATATGTGATGTAATAACAATTACTAAATGTAAATTTAGATCGGGTGCAATGCATTCTATATGGTTAACCGGACCGGAGGAAGAAAGGAAGATAATATACAACCAGGTATTCGACTGTAGCTCCTTCATGTTTGGAATTTAATTTACAAAGATGTAACACAAAGGAAAGACTGAAATTTATAAATATAATTGCAAACAATACCATTCCCTCTGAAAGTTATGTTGATGTATAAAATTGTAAGTATAAAATTAATAAATTTTACAAAAACAAAACGAAAACTATCTTATAGTTTTATCACCTAATGCTAATGTTTACACATTTTTATATTCAGATGTTTGTGCCATCCATATCAATCGATTATTAATATCATCATTTGGCTTTAATATAATGTAATGGATGGTTGGTAGATGCTATATCCAATCAATGTTTACAGTATGAACTTTTTAAAGTGTATAACAAAAAACAATGTTCCATTTTTTTTGTCTTTTTTACGACACATGCAAAAAGGTACTTATTATTATTTTTAATTTGATTTATTTTACTTAAAAAAGAGGAGTTGTGGAGGATCGAATGAACCATTTGTACTTTAAGTGGATATTAATTAGGTTAGGAATATTTTTAAAAATGAAAAAAATAATTAAAAAGAAAAATAATGCGAATTGATTTGAAGAGAAGCGAACACTAATTTTTTTTATGTCGACCAACCGTCATGGTTTCTACACTATCGGCTATATTGTGTTTTAAAATTTATTTTGCGTAGACATTGATTAATTATTTGTTTATCAATTTTTTTAAGTTGTTTTTTTTTCGATTATCATTTTTGTTGTTCTCTTTTTTTTTCCAAACGAAAGCAAAGAATAATTTTGTCAAGTAAATTTTTAATAGTGTTTTGTATTATGGATTTATGTGTATATTTTGTTGGTTCAATTATTCAGTAGTGCTTAGTTATAATAATTTTTTTTTTTTTATATAATATTTTATTTATTTATTTATTTATTTATTGTATTTGTTGTTGTCTTTTTCTTTTTCTTCTGTGTGATCCCAACGTCATTGTTTCGTTGAAAAATAATAAATTGAAATGGACAATTTTGTATGAAATCTCTAAACGTTTTACTGGCAGAAATACTCGTCCAAGTAATAAAATCTTCTTTTTTTTTCTCTACGGGAAAATTTTCCATATCTTCCATATAAAAACATTAATTTTTTTCTTTTTGTATTTGTAATAATAATTAAATTTTAATTTTATTTTATTAGATCACAAATTTTTTTTTATAAATAATCACACATACACACACATACATACAAATATTTTTGTAATTGTTTTTCCTTTGACGAGCATACTTCCATTGCATTCTGCAATACACGACGCACACAACAATGTTGTTGTTTTTTATTGTTTACATTATCTTGAATGGAAAAAAAAAATCGTAACAAAAAGAAATGACTTGTATTTGTTGTTTTTCGTATGTGAATTTAATTAAATATTTTTTTTTTACAAATAAACCACACACACCTACACATACACATACATACACACACAAATATTTTTGTAATTGTTTTTCCTTTGACGAGCATATTTCCATTGCATTCTGCAATACACGACGCACACAACAATGTTGTTGTTTTTTATTGTTTACATTATCTTGAATGGAAAAAAAAAATCGTAATAAAAAGAAATGACTTGTATTTGTTGTTTTTCGTTTGTAAATTTAATTAAAAAATTTTTTTTTACAAATAAACCACACACACCTACACACACACACACATAAATTTTTTTTAAATTGTTTTTCCTTCGACGAGTATCAAATTTCATATAAAAACATAATTTTTTTTCATACAAATGAAAAACTTTAAATGAAAATTCCGGGAAAACCCGTGAAAATCTTGATGTTCCATAGTGGTAAAATGCGTTTCTAATATTTTAATTAAGATAATTGGAAATTTTTAGATAAATCGGACCATTAATTTGATTTAAAAAAAAAGGCACCGCAAAAGTTATGTCCGAATTTGACCAATTAATGGTACCTATAAATGTCCAAAACGTTAAAAAAACACTTTTTATGTAAGTTTTGGGACATTTCAATGAATTTCAAGACAACATCGAAAAATCGTCTCATAACTTTTGTGGTGACGCAAAAACGGATCCAAATCATGAATTTTTCTGAGATTTTGAGTTTTAGAGCTAGCGCATTTTCCTTTGGGAATCCAATAGAGGAGGACAAGGACCACATCTTTCCCCTGGGACCACTTCTGGGAAAATTAAATTGTCGGAGTTATTAAGGGGTGAAATTTGGGTTTTTTTTGGTAAGCCTTACTTTGATTAATTATTGTGAGAACATCATAATATTTAGAGACGTGTGTTATGGCTTAAACTACAGATCATATAGTCTACTATATGGGATAATAGGGATTTTGGAAAATTCCGTTGGGAAACCTGGAAAAATCCCATTGGAAAACATGCGAAAATCGATGTTTTTCGTTGTTCTAGGAAAATCCCCATTTCTCATCGGAAAATTCCAAAATAATTTTTTTCGTAAAGATTAAACCTTCCTTTACCTTTCTGCATCATTAGATTTTGGGATATATGAGTTTTTCCTAGAGTTCCATCCAACGGAAGAAAGGTCTACATTTGCAATTCCACTCTTTGGGCCGCCATAGCCGGAAGACTGTTGTAGATGGGAAAAAATTTTCCTCCATAAATTGTAGGCACAGGTGAGGACTACAACTGGTATTAGTCTTACTAGGAACCATTGGGTATTCCGGGAGTTAGGGGGCCCCAAATAGTCGGAAAATCGGTACCTTAGAATGGCCATAGCTCCGCTCCCGGAGGGGTCATGGGTCCTGGGCTTGCCTATAAACTGCGCATGGACGTGCTCTACACTTTGTGAAAAAAATTAATTGGATCGGACGCCATGAGCTTTTTAGTGCCAAATGTTTAATTGACTTTTTTTCAATCTGGAAAAAGCAAAAAAGAAATTCCCTTTTTTCTTTTTTTTTTTTTTTTCTGTTTACCTTTTTTCTATTTACTTTTTTTTCTATTTAATTTTTTTTCTATTTACTTTTTTTCATATTTTTTTTTCGGATTTTTTTAAAATTGTAAATTCACCCGGTGGCCGGAGCCACCTATGTGAATTTTTTTTTTTTCATGCGGCCATCATCGCATTTCGAACCCGCCGATTTCATATCCCATATGAATATTTTCTACACCTCTACCTCATACACTACACTTGTTATTAATGTTTATATGTCGGTTGCGATATATAAGGTACAAAAATTTTGAATTTATTTGTTCAGACAGGATACCACATTAAATATGAGACACTTTTTTTTTGTTTTTTTTTTTTTTTTACAGAGTGTCAGTAAATGATTTTTTTTTTTTTTTTTTCTATTTTCTTTTCTCGGTAGATGAGTGGAGAGACGTAATCAAATGATATTTTATTATTAGTTTATTTATTTCAATCATTTTTTTGTTATATCATTTCAGATTTCAATGGATGGTGATGGAAAGGCAAATAAAAAATAAAGTTATTTTTTTAAATTCTTCAATATAATTTTATTATTTTTTTTTTTCTTTTAAATATTTTATTTATAACACAATAATAATAATAATTAATTTAATTTACACATAAATATAATTTTTATTATTGATTTTAATAAATTCGGAGGTAACTTCTACTCTTAAATCTAAAATGCGATGATTTAATCTATTATAAATACAATGTATGGTTTTTTTTTTTTTTTTTCGTGGAATATAATTACAATTAAAATTCTTTTTACAAAATAAATAAATATTTAAAAATTACATTTTTCTTTTTGTTTTTTATATTTTATTATTTTATTTAGCGCAAAATTGTAATTTTTTTTGATTATGTGTTTTGGTAACCTATAAGAGAGGAGGTGATACGAGAAATTATTATTATCTATTAAAAAAATATATTATAATTTACAATATAATTATTAACTTAAAAACTTATGTATAATACAAAAAATTTAACAAAGAATTTTGTGAATGATGCACTTTTTATACTTATTAATTAAAATATATAAAAATAAACTAATATTATTAAAGTCTTTCTTTTTTATACATATATTTAAACATTATAATTTCAATAAATTATTTATTGTAATATAATTTGTGACAACATAATTATGATATAATATTTTTATATATACAATTTTATTATTTATTTATATATATTACAAATACAATAGTATTAGGTAAAAAATATAAAATACAAATAAATTAATTTTTGTTTTGTTCAATTTTTTACTTTTTTCTTTTTTTTTGTTTTGTTTATAATTATATATTTTTTACACAGAATACACAAAAATTAAATAAAATACATATTCACTAGCATGCACGTGACGCAGCGTAAACATTTGTTCTTGTATAAATAATCACCTTTAATTAATAATAAATATAGTTAATCGACGTTTCTGTCGTGGTGTCGTAGGAAGATGTAAAAAATAATTAAAAAAGTTAAAAAGTTAATTTAATGTCATTCGATTCTAAATTAACTAATAGTTAATATATATATTTTTTTTTAATTAATAAATTTTGCGTCAGAACTATATAATTAACTATTGATCAATAGCAAGGAGCGTAAAGGCGGATGGAAACGCTTAAGTTTTTATATTTTTTTAAATTTTCTTCTTTTTTTTTTTATAACTACATAGAAACTGATTTCTTTTGTTAAAAATAAAAACAGAATAACTAATCGAATTAACTATATTAAAATAACTATACGGTTGAAAATTTTCGACTAATTCATAAACCAAAAAATTAGTTTACACGCTTTTTATAAACTAAGAAATATTAAGTAATAAACCCAACGAAGTTTACGTCGATTTTTAAACCATTTGAGATTAATTTTCAAACCAAATTCATATTTGGACAATATTGTAAACTATTGTTTTTATATTTAAGTAATAATATTATTATTTTAGGATTAAAATTATATTTTAAACCATCGAAGATTAAAACACCTTCGACAACCGTAAATAGAAAATATTATAAAATTACGTTTACAAAATTGTGTTAATTTATTTTAAAATCACATTGATAAAATACGGCATACCACCTGTATATGTCAAACTTGAGGTTATATTTTCGGTACTTTAAATCCTCGAAGTTTAAAAAGACGAACTTTTCTATTCGACAATAATATTTTTAAACTTCTTAGGTTTAATTTTAATCTATAATGGTTTGATTATTAATTAAAAATTTCTAGGGGTTACTTTTTAATCAAATTTCGGTGTGAACCAATATGTAACCAAAAATAGTCCAAAATTTTCAACCGTTTCAACTATAATTATATATACAGCATAGAAGTAAACACACACACATTCACACACACATTCATATATGTCATATTTATTTTATATAAATTTGTTAATTAAGAACACATTATTTGTATTATAATAAATAAATATTATCGACTATTATTATTGTTATTATTATTATTGTTATTATTATTATTAATATTATGATGACAATTGCCAGTACTTGTTGTAGTTGACGTTGTGGTTGTGGCTCGTCCATTCGTTGATGCTATTAATTCAACTTTAATATTAGCTGTGGCTGTTACTCTTGTATTTTGTTGATTACCATTATGTGAAGTTTCTACAGTAACTTCAGGTTTAACAACAATACTTTGTAATTCAGTTTGTATTGGCAATGGTTGTGATGATGATGTCGTGGATGATGATAGTGGTGGTGACCGTGGTGTTCGTATTGATGATGACGACGATGATGTTGTTGATTGTAATGGTGAATTAAATTGATGGCATTTATGTTGTTTTCGTTGTAGTAATGGTGTATCAATTGACGATGATGAACTTTTCCATGATTGTGGTTCCTCGGAAATTGTTGTTAATAATGGTTCATTATTTATTTGACTTTTTTGATGATATTGTTGTTGATGATGATGATGATGATGTGGTTTATTACAAATTACATTTTGTGTGAAGGATTTACATGATGATCCAGCTATTGATTTATTAATATTATTATTTTTATGTGTTTTATATTGCCGTCTATTATTATGACGATAAACTGGTGGCGATGGTGTTGATATTCTATATAGATACTCGAATGGTATTAATTCCGCCGATGCTGGCACTAAACTTAATATTATTGGAAAAAATAATAAGCCGTTGATAGAACCAATTATTAGAAATGATAATAATGACCAAAAAAAATGTCGTACAATAAATTCAAATGGTGATGTACACAACATTAATAATGATATTAATGTTACTATAGCTGATTGTAGAATTGACGGAAATGCAAATTGTAATGCTAATAAAATACGTCGATTACTATTACCAATTGATGTTACAAAACCCTAAATTTACAAAATATAAACAATTAATTATATTCATACATTTATATCATGTACACATATATATTCAAAGATAATATGTAAATTTCTAAGATATTTCGTATTATAAGTTAATTTCATTCTAAAAACTATACGAAATAATAATATCTTAGCAATTGTAATAATTAGCTTTGTTAGTAATTTTATAAAAATAAAATTAGCAAACAAAAAACAAAAAGAAAAAATATCAAAAATTACCAATGTTAAATGTGCAGTAAAAGTTAGCGATAATCCAATGCTTAATGTAAGTATGACAGCTGATATGGCCGATAATTTTATACCAAGTAAAGTCATGACACAAGTTAATTGAACTAACATTATTAATGAATTTATACACACTAATGTTGCTGCGATTAAGGATAATAAATAACACAATGAAATTAAATATAGTGTTAACAGTGAAGCGGCTAATATTAAAAATAATCTGCCACGTAAATTAATATATTGATCCCAAAATATAAATGGAATACCCGATGGATAATTTGGCAAACCACGTTCTTCAAATTTATCACATATTGCACGTACTGCTACTATTAATGATGTTATAGCATTTGTATCCGTTAATCTATGCAAATAAAATGGTAATTGTGTATAAACGAGTGGTAAACTTTTCGGTATTTTTAATTCAAAATCTGATGCTGAATGATACCATTCCCATGGTTCTGGACGTAATTTTCCCTGTAATTACAAATTTTATTTTATCATAAATTAAATATAAATAAATAATTATTAATTTTCTAATCTAAGAAACTTTATAAAATAAATATATTCATCACAAATGATCGTTACAATAATTAAAAATATAAAATAAAATTCAAGATCTTTGAAAGGAATCGAATATAAAACAAACATGAATCTCTATTACATTACTTTATTGTACATGTATTATATAATTTCATTTACCCTAAAATCAATGTAGTTATTTAAAAATAATAAAATCATTTTATATAAAATGAAAAATTACCTGAGATGATCCATATGA
>OU343118.1:22095000-22167500 GCA_910594885.2 Bibio marci | reverse complement strand
AAGTCCCTCACACGAATAATTTTGAAGTACTTTGTATATTACACGTAAATATATCGCCATTCAATAGAATTCTCATTCAATTGAAAATGTGAATATACAAATAACAAAATGAAAACAACTGAATATAGAGAAGAAGCTTGTTAGATGATAATTTATTTTGTATAACTGTTTCATTCATTTACTTTTCTTCCTTACACTTTTATCATTATTCAGTAGAATTCCCATTCAACACACAATCCCTTGCGAAGACATTGAATAGAAATTTCTTTGTATATATATATATATATATATATATGTGGATGCATTAGTCTTATAGGATATTAAAAAACAATTTTTTTACCCACATTTATCTAATGTGTATGTGTGCTTACTTCATTTGAAAATTTTTCTTGCCATGCATTTAGTACTTCGGTTGCTGTTTCTGTATTCCATGTTAATTGATGAACTTTATAATGACCATTAAATGAATCATACATTTCACGTGCTGTCATCATTTGAATTACAGTTTGTAATGCTTTAGCTTTTTTTAAATAATTGGTACGATTACGTTCAACTCCGCCAACAATTAATTCTTCAGGCCAATGCATATATTCGGCGGCATAGCTATAGCATCCACCAGTTAATTCAGCACCAACATCTAACTTCTGGACAGAAAAAAAACAAAAAATAAATTAATAAATTTCATTTAATAATAAAAAAAAAAAAATGAAAACAAATTTTAAATTTTCTTACAAATGTACTATTCTTATTTCGTGCACTCAATGGACATTGTTTATCATTTTGATTCAGACATGGTTTTTCCATATATCCGGTCGTAATTCCAGCCACTTTCATATATTTCTCTAATGTATCGAAATTAAATTGATATTCTTTCGTTTTCATTTGATGCAATAATCCCAAGGGATTTAAGGATCTCCATGAAACTCCACCAACAAGCCATGGTATATGCACTGGATGCACAGGACCTAATAATTTACTACCTTCCCAAAAACAATCTAACGGTGTAATAATCGAACATGGTATAACATTTTCAAATATTTGCTCTAAATAATGTGTATCAAATTGTGGTACGGTTGGCACATTACACATATCACGTAAACTCCATTCTATACCATTCATTTTTACTGTAACAGCACTAGCTTTTTGTAAAACTTGTAAATGCGTTAATAATGCTTCTTTATTTAACACAGATCCATAGGGATCTTTTGGTATTTGTATTAATAGTTGATGTGTCGCTGAATCGGTTTCTTTTAAAACGTCATATGTATACATTAATTCATCGGCTAATCGTCCACCCTCTAAATAGGAGAAAAAAAGGGGGAAAAAAACGAATTAGGCATATGTATTTTTTAACTATACCCAGTGATTATTTAAAAGTAATCAATTAAGGAAAAACTAAATCTTACCATGTATCCATAGCTGATGCACTTTTGAATGTATTATTACTGATTTAAGTCCTACACAAAATGTACTTAGAATTAATATTGCTATAAATAAAATTTTACCCGCATGTTTTTGTATGGATATACCAATTCTTTGAAATTGTTTTTGAATAATTGAACGTACATAGATAGCCGAACGTCGTCCATGTGCTTTACCCTGAAACATATAGAAAGATACAAAATAATTATATATACCATAAATAATGTAATAAATATTTACATAAACAATTAACAATGAAAAAAAAATAAAATAATGCCAATGCACACGGGGCATGACTAAATCAATGTAATTTTCTATAAACCATTATATAATTTTTTTTTATTTTGTAATTTAAAACAAAAGGATCCATTTAATAATTATTGTATTAATTTTAGTTTGTGTTACACATCCTTTCATAGTATACATAAAAATATTATTGAATATAAAATAAATATTTAACCCTTTCTGGCGACTATAATGGCTATAAACCAGAATGTAATAGTAGCATTATGTAAAATAGATTGCGATAAAAGCACTGAAAAAAAAATATACAAACAAAATTCTCTATATCGAATAGAATCGTAACTTATATTATTTCATTACCAATTTTAGTCTGCCATACTTGCTACATTTAAATGATTAGATAAATTAGTGCTGAATACAAATAATAGTATATAATATATATATATATATATATATATAGTTATTTTAATAATATAGCATCTAGTATATGTATAAAGTAATATTAATTATACTATGGTAATAGTATAAATATAACTAATGCGTTATTTGAAATTGTAAATTCTCCTGATTGTGTTCCTCCATTTGTAACTCCAATATGATTGTGTCAATTGAAACATTGGTTATAAGATTTATCTAATCGCCCCTGGGAACCGTTTAGATCGAACATTAACTTGATATGATATCCGATCACTCTTTCTTTCTACAAATAAAAAAAGCATATAACGATGTTAAGAGTTTCACCATCTGATACATTTAAAATTTTGGATTTATAGCTTTTTACAACAATTCAATTCAAAGACGAATTTTAACAATTACATATCATACACACTTTTTCAACAGCATATAATTCTATACAGATTGGATTGTATAACTAAATGATCACTATATATATACATCAGTTCTATTTGATGATATTGGGTGTATGGAATATTAGAATGGTTTTAAATGTCGATGGTTTGATTGGGTGTATGCATAATTTTATATTCCGCATATTGATCAGCTGATTATTCATTTACCTTTGGCCGGCCAATATAACTGGTCTAACGGGAGAGATAGATGATATTACATTTCGAATGAAGTACATCTTTTCTGAAAAGTTATGTCAATCAATTTATAGCCGATATACATATATAAGAATCAAAAGACATATAGATTAATTATACAAATTGAAATTTAATTTTGAAAATACTCATTTTAATACAATTTTATTCTACATCAGCCAGAAGTATATTAATAATATATTTTATGTCTTAAAATTTGTTGCTGCTATACGAATGTTAATTTTCACTGACTATGTATTTACATATAAACGGCAACTGAGATTTTTGTAATACAGGTCGCATCTTTCTTGAAATTTGAAATTACTTCTATTTTGGTCATATTTATTTATTGTATAATTTATATTTTATAATGTATGTGTGCGATTGTGTATATGTACAAAGATATAGATAGTTAAATTGTAAAACATTTATGAAATGAAATATTGTACAACTTTTATATTAAATCATTCATCATCAATTTAAAATATTACAACATAATTTCACTAAAATTATGTATCATAATATTCATATAATAATCAGTGGCGAAGAAGCGTGAAAAAATGTTTTCAGATTACTACATCGGGTTGAGTATGAAAGTAAAAAAAAAAACTACATTATAATAAAAAAAAAAAAAAATTAAATGGTTTTCATAATTGAATCTAATTTCAAATTATAAGAAAAATATAGTGTGATATTGAATTCTGAATTCTATATTTCATTGGCTTTGCCGCCACTGGCATACATATTTTTATTTGCATATTTATAAATATTGTATATGCATACCATTTTCTATCTTTTGCATATACCATATATTTAAACTATATATATTATAGAATATGTATAGATAGGATAGATTATAATATATTACATCAGAAGATCAGATAATAAAAAATAATAATAATAAACCATTCATTCATGGCAGTAACGAAAGCTATAAAAAAAAAAGCAAAATAATAAATAAAATATTGCATATATACAAATTAAATTTCAACAAAACTAACAGGGTGGTCGATAGCATATATAATTTTTAAGCATTGCCATAAAAATGTCTATATAGTTTTTTTTTTTTATTTTAGTATAATACGTTTCATTCTTTTTTTAATTGTAACTGGAAGTTATTAAAATTCTTTGCAGAAATAAAAACATGGAACTATATATTATATAAAATATAATAATACATAATAATAATAATAATAATAATAATAATAATATAAATAATATTCATAATAATAAAAATAATAATAAAAAATTTACAAAACCTTTGTGTTTGTTTATAATATAATAATATTAATAATATGAATATTATGAACAAAATGAATAAAATTGCAAATTGTAATTAAAAAGAATAAAAACAATACAAAAAAATGAGCCAAAATTCTTCCGGAAAACATACTATACAAGAAAAAATCTATAAAACAACAAAATTAAAACCCGAAAACCTGTTAAATATTTACATTACAACACATTTTGATAACTTAAAATGTATCGTTGTGTTCTGTAATATGTAAATAATAATAAAAATCTTTTATAGTTACATTGTTTATTTTAATTTGGCTCATGTCAGAAAAAAATTAGCATATGTGAAAAATGTTTTTGTATATTTCATTATTAATATTATTTTACGTCCGATTTTCATTAGCACCTGAGTGCGGTACAAACTAATTTATAATAATATACGAATCAGACAACAATTTTTTACAATTCTTATTTGTAAATATAAATTTATATTTATTTGCCACATTGGGACTTATAAGTGTTGGAAATTTTTAAATCATATAATTAACAAATTATCTAATTGTTGTAATCATTAAATCGTATACGTTACACCACCAACTATATATGGGGATGGACGGCGACAGAGTTGGTAAATCAATCTGCTTGGTGGTATCATCAATAGTAATTTAAACATTTACCATTCTATTTACACATATACATTAACGAAAGATACATCATTTTCCTAATTCCAATAATTTTTTAAGCGAGTCAAAAATAAATTCAGATGCGAATTACAAATTCATATATTGGAAAATATTTAACATACATATATTATCAGCATATAATATTATGTATAAATTTATAGGATGCTGCCAACAGTATTTAGATACAATACTGTATTTATGTAATATATATAAAATTAGCGGCAATATCTTGTAGTCGCTATGATACAATTGAAAATACTATGTCTAAATATACATAGTAAAGTATCTTGGACAGTTCAAGATCTAATTTTACATTTTTATATTTAATTAGTATTTATTTGAATTTACATATAAAGTATCGTGACAACTGCCACACATATTGTCTATAAATTTTGCATGCATATGAAATGGGAAAATTAATAATAAATTCACATGATACTACTAAAAAATACTATGTGAAAATCGACTGTTATTTATTACAAGTAATTTCATGTTTATATATATTATTATAGAGTGTACATAGGCAATACAATTTAAATGATTATCACGTGGTGGCTTTCATTATTCATAAAATCAGTAAAAATAAACTATTGAATTTCGAATATATTGATTGTATATACTGTTTTATTAGATAGTTCTTCGCCCATGTTTCTAATCGAATATTCAGCGGAATAAAAATTTAAAATATGAATACTATAACCTAAAACAAACAACAAAAATCTGAATATAACACATAATTATGAAAAAAAAAAAACCATTTTATAAAATAATTTACAATATTTGAAGCAGTCGACTTATACAACACAGCATTACAAAAGAACTTCTACGCTATATATTATTATTATTATTATTATTATTATTATTATTATTATTATTATTATTGATGTACGATATATACAAGACCTAACAGAAAAAAAAAAAACCATTTCAAACAAATAAAAATAAAAACCGTCTGATAAATATATTATAAACTTCTTAATTTGCAGTTGTATACGTAAGATCTTCTAATTGAGACATCTTCTTTATGGTGAATCAGAATTTATTTATTTATTTATTTATTTATTTATTTATTTATTTATATAATACAATACACATAATTATAATTATATACTATGTTCAAATAAATATGTGTATATTTCTGCGTATTTTAGGTTACCTTTTCATATATGTATGCACATAATATCGGTTTATACAAAAAACGACTAAACATGTTTATATATCAGGTATTCCTTAAATTATGTGATAGTTATACGTATCGCACTGTATCAAAACCGTAAAAAATTTAAACAGATTTTTATTTACATATTTTTCTTTTTAGTTTAAGTCCTCTGATTCCCAGACCAGCTTCTTGAATCTTTGAAACGTGCGACCAATTGTTATCCAATTATGATCCAATATTTGGTATATACAAATGTATACAATATAGGATTATATGAATTTTTGAGAAATCGATACTCTGGCAATTTTATATGGGTATAAAATATCGATTTCATAGAAATTCAATATAGAAACTATTCCAATATATAATCCCATTATACATCTATGTATATATATATAATTTTATCAAAATTGGTTAATAATTGACCAAAGTTTAATGTTGCCAGAACTTCACTGCAGGAAAATATAGTAATAGTTTTGCACATAATCCACACAGTTTAATATTATAACAAAATTCCAAAACATTACTCATATTAATGTGTAAATGAACAATTTATACAATATTAAAAGAGTTTTAATATTATTTACTATATTTTATATGAATTTTTAAGAAATAAATCTTTACAATTGGGTTTATTTCATACATTCATCAACAGACGGTTTGCAAATATATTCATTGTTATATAGAAAGATCGGTTAAAACTAAACAATCATAAAGCATAATGCAATAGAATGGTCGCACTAAACCAAAACTGAATGCCTCATCGGGACACGTATATTATTTTGTATATAATATTCGAGAATATAAAAGTAATAACAACAGCATAGTAACATTAGTCTTTATTTACGCCCCAAAAAGTAAAACATATATTCATGTCCACACCGCATCTACAAGAAGACGTGTGATGTCTCTATACATATATATATATATAAACTATAACTATAGTATAGTACGTTGAATAACCATTATAATAAGAAGCATTAGAAACAAAAAACCAAAATAAAAATTCCTATATTGAACATTGTGTACTTGTACTGTATTGATGAAAAGAAAAAAAAAACATCAACTAGTAGAAAAACGACTTAAAACTAAAATTAAGATTGTATTTAATAACAACAGCTGTCGTTAAAAATATTGCAGCAATAATAGTTAGAAAAAAAAAAAAATAAATAAAAGTTGAAGGGAACAAATTTTAAAAAGGATCTTTTTTTTCTTTAAAAATGTTTACTCATTTATTTATTTATTTATTTATTTATTTATTTATTTATTTCTCTGTTTTTTATTCTCGCCTGACAACTTATATGGGCCTTATAGAATGTCTCTACCACCGGAGGTATATTACATCGCTCGCCCAGGTAGTTGGTGTGGCTTTACTTTCATATAAAATAGCTATTACTATATAGCAAAACAAAAATTATAACAAGAATGGTCGCGGGTGGTGAAAAAAACAACAGCATGTAAACAAAACAATATCTATATTGAAAAATAGAAAAAATAGAAAATTGTACCTGAAGTTATAATTTGTATATTTTTTAAAAAAATGTCATAGTTTTGAAAATCGTTTATAAAAAAAAAAATGTTTGTCTGCGTCACGATAAGTATGACTATCAATTGGATGAAAAACTGCTTAGATATACCTATTCATTGATTCGGTTCCAGAAAACAGCATTCCGTAATCGAATGCAGGTACATAGTAAAATCGAATTTTTATATTTACTTTTTATAATAAAATATATAATAAAACATTGTGAAATTTTTGTTTTCGTCGTACAGCCAAAAGTAAACAGTTGTATAATATTTCACCAATCATAACTAATTCTCACCACACCTAATATATTGTATATATAATATTTGTGTTTCAACAAATGTAAAAATGAATTTAAAAATAGTGTGTTGTATTATAAATTTATAAATAAAATGAAATACAAATGAACGTGCGTAGTTATAGGTACATTCAATTTACATAATAGGATAATACATAAATACAGTAGGTATTCATTCAAATAAGATATATGTTGGGGCAAATCCATCCAGATTTAGTTTGCTTGTGATAAGGAGGTTCAATGACATAATGAAAATACGGGTCGCAGTTAGTATCCGATTATATGTGTGCAAATAGACTATAGTGAAGTCAAAATGACTATGAAGAAACCTTCAGTAATCATGAATTTGATTTTAGCACTTGAATTGAATTTTATATAACCACACCAAACTATTAACAACATAATATGTACAAATTATCTATATATAGAAAAACGTTCAAATATATTGCCTATAATAGATTGGAAAATTAATGAATATATAAGAAAAAGTAATCAAAACTATGCGTGTATTCACATACGCAATATTACTGTACGCTTAATATAAATAAATAAAAATCATATAATAGAAAATTTGTTTATGGGTTTATAGTTTATATGCTTTATGGATAAGTTCCGCCGGATTAAATAAAGATATTCTATATTTATATTTTATGAAATATTTGATTTTTTATTTTGTATATGCTCTGATGGTCGGGCGATGACGTGGCACCACGGTTTTTATACATATTAATAAACAAAAATTATTAATATAATAAATACGCGAGTAACAAAATTATAAAAAAGTATGGCTAATAAGTATTAGTTTGGTGTATTAAAGCGTTAACTAAGTCGTATTCGACCTGAATATCGAGAACCAGGCAGTTGGTGGTTACTGTATGATAATGCACATCATCGTTCAACAATAATCAACTGATTTTTTAACTAAAAATCACATTCTTTTGTTTCAACATTCACCTCATTCGCCAATTTTATCTCCTTGTGATTATTTTATCTTCCCAAAACTTCATTTGACTATAAAAAGAAGTCGTCATGCATCAGTTGAGGACATTCAAAAGGCGACGACCACCGTTTCTCAACGGCATTCCAAACACAGACATAAAAAAAAGTCATTTGATTCACTTGTTGAACGATGTATTTCATTTGACGGGGATTATTTTTGAATAAATGAAATGGTTTTTGTGTAAATTTAATATTTATAGTTGTGTTTTTTTGTAATCCATTCTTATTTATTATGGAACGGAAGGTGTTATAATTGAATGAGAATTTTACATTTCTATAATAAATTGATAAAATTAATGAATTTTACTAATATTAAGGATCTTACAATAAACTAACTTGACAATTCGTAGGACATTTACAGGGGTATACATCAACTCAATACTGAAAGTAGTTATAAAGGTGCTTACTGACTCACCACAATACTGTGTAATCATTAAATCATTAACTAAGTTTTAAGTGAATACTATAAGATTAATTATAAATCCTACACAACTGCAGCAGAATGTTAGCGATCACGTATTTATTATTCGTAGCTAATTGACATTATGTTCTTTGGCATTATATTTTATCGAGAGTAAGTAGATGATTTATTTAGAGAGAAATAATATTAACTAATAAGAATGGCTAATACTTAGTAATAGTAATATTTTATTTTTGTGCTACAACACATTGCACGTAAAATATGAATTTAACGAATATATCATTTTTCAATAATAGATCATATTTTATTATATTATATTATATTATATTATATTATAACAATCACGAAGGTCACTTTGAAAATTTTCTATATATTCTGTGTGTAACAAGACTTTCAGTTGTGTTATAAATATATATATTTGACTTTAATAAAATGATTTATTTTTAAACTGATATAACAATACAATATATATCAAGCCATATAAAAAAAAATAAAAGGAAATATTATAGAAGAAGACAAAATTATAATAACATTCAATGGACGTCCTACAGAGCACCCGCATCAATAATAAATAAAAATATATATTGTATTATATACAAATGTGTATATTTAACACAGGACCGATGAGTGTGTGTTCCCTAAAAATGTTTCTGTGTAGTGCACACTTTCATGTGTATTTTGAATAGGAAAAGATTAGATTTAATAGTTAGAGAATTGGCAAATTAATCAAATGCACAAAATATCAGGTTCAAACTATTTTCTGCACGATTTAGAAAATGTTGAACATTAATACGAATACGAATCTATATACGAACATATAAAATTTATATATATATTTGAACAAAATATCAATTCCTCCCCTGATGTGGGCGACAGTATAATAACAGAAAATATAATACCTAAGATACTAAATAAAGGATAAATAATAAATACGCTTAATATATATATAGTATACATTAATATAAAATATCTACAGCACAGAATGAACGATTGACAATTATTTTCATAAATTTTTATACAATTAATAAGGATGTGATGACCAATTATAGATAGGCTTATCTATTTTTTCTTTTCCAAAATATTTTATAAATACGGAATGATTAATTATTTCGGACTCCTCTACAATAAATTATTAAATTTGAGTGTGTCCGTTGTACGTCGATTGATTATCTCTGTCGGGCAGTAATTCGATAAATAATATAAAATCCCGATAAGTTCTTTTACATATCATGGGATTTTATGTATTAGTACAATAGAATTAGATTAGATTCTAAAATCAATAATAAAAAATTGATTGTTATGTATTTTTATTAATATATAATAGAATCTTTTTGAGAATATTGTATTGATTAACAATAATGTTTTAATAGCAATCAATATGAAGAAAGACAGACACATAAGAAATAATTTGAGGATGTGTGTATTTACTATGTGAGATAATTAATATTTGTTCATTATAAATAAGAGATCATTTATTTAGAATAGAATTTATACTATGGACTCTGGACCTTAGTTATATATTATATGTATATATATGATCGAATATCGGATTCAAAAAACTAATAAAGTGATAAATGGTTGTAATAATTTTGTTTTGTTGTTATTTTTATTGTATTGAAAGACAAAAAAGTAATTAAATATTTGATGTTATTTTAGAGGATGGTTTCAGCTGAGCTGCATTTTCATAGTATTGAATTATTAACTTAATTTTGTAAGAAATGTAACGAAAATTCTAAGAATAAAAATTGTTTCTATATGTCATTCTGGGCAAGCGCACGCGACAGGAGTAATATAAAATACGGAAATATTAATTTTAGGTGATCACGCCATATCGTATTATATTGTGTTAATCATTGCATCGGTTAACCTGTGCGGGATGATAATCCAGAAGGAGTTTAAATGAAAATACAAAAATTATGGTGGTATCCTTTTTTTTTTTTCCATAGGAACAATATAAACAGTGTGTTTATTTAATCGCATATATAATGTTTACATTATTTTTTATTTATGTTACCAATATTAGTATACTATACAATATATTGTAGTATATGTATAGAGTATTGTCTCATTGTGAGGTGAAACAGAATGTTTAAATCTTATAAAGTAGAAATTCTATAAATATAATATCGAAACAATATAAATGTATATTTTCTATAAAGTCTAAGCGGCACCATTTATACCATACATAAAATTGATTTATGAAATAAATAAAATGTACTGGACGAAATCTTTGTCGCATTGATACTAGCATTTTTAAATTTAAACTTAACCAGCTGGATTATTATGACTGAATTTGCTCTCTTTTTTTATTTGCAACGATGCAAACTGCGATTTTTTCATCTAAATTACAAAAATACTGTCACATTGAACATTTTTAAATTATTATCATTGTGAAAGATTCCTTAACATGGTAGAAATTGAGCACACTCTATAAATATAGTGATATGTAAATCAATTTATATAGTAATTTAAAATCGCAAATTATATTTCTTCTAATATTTTACAAATTTTTAAATTTAAATCATAAATACCATCTATTATAAAGGCCATATATGCAATGAACCAATGATATTTTTTCGTTTCCAAAATCTCGTTTTACGTTACTGTGTGTAGCATAGCAAAATTTTTCAAAATAAAATCTACGTTAAATCGCCCGATTGTTTTTTATTTTATCTTCATTCAGACTTATTTATAAATATACGTGTATATATAAAATTATACAAAAAAATAACTATTGTACATTTTAAATATGTGGGATAAGACCTACCGCAGCTTCAATAAACATAATCTTATATATATGGTATATATAAAAATTATGCGCATATGTATATTTAGTGGTTACTGGTTATATGCACATGTATTTGTAAATATAATAATAATAATAATATAAAAACTTATAAACATAATAATAAATAAAGTAAAATTTATTTATATAAAAAAAATATACTTTTTAGTTTATAGTTGGTACTTTTACAAACATCATGCACACAACCGCAAGTATATAATAATAACATGATTTTATTCATTACTTTTGAATTCATCTTCATCGGCGTACAAATATGTTTGTTGTTTCTTTTGCGTTGCGTGTGTGTGTGTGTGTGTGTTAATATACAAATTATATTTAATTCATGGAAATGAAACATCAACCACATTTGTGTTATAACAATCAAAAAAAAAAATCTACTGTATATAAATGATGGAGATGGGCATTTGAATTTTGATCTTTTTTTCAGACATAAACAATTTAGATTTGTTGCCATTAATATTTTCCTTATTATTATTAGGACATTGTTTTACGTGCCCTTTACATCATCAGCAATAATTAGGATATTATAGCATCTATGTCAAACATTAATTACAGTCAAGTTGGTAAATTTACACGGCATGCGACCATATAACAATTCACAGCAATTGATCTGTAATTATCGAAAGCAGTATAGTTGTTTACTTAATGTAATTATTTTTATATGAGTATGATTAATCCATAATATGGTGTGTGCAGTTGCTGCGGAACATGCTGAAAAATTTCACATGATCCCAATATTTCCTGATTTATTATCATGAATGGTATACAGCCTCCGCTCTACTGAGTGTTGAGTGACCAAAGTTTAATGGTTCATATGACACATAATTTAATTGATCTGTGATTAAAAAATACGGTAATCAAATTCACAACACTATAATATACAAATAAAATCAAATAGTTTCAAATTCGATTGACCATAAGTTTCTTACTTATGTATATATATATATATATTTACATATACAATATGACCGAGCTATTCGTTCTCATACTATGGCTATGGCGTATGTATACATTGATTTATCTATAGCACTACAGCTTCACGGGCAAAAAGCCAGAGCAAGACAACTGTTCAATTATACAAATTACTATTTTAAAATGATTGAAAAAATGTGCCTTTATGATCAAAATTCAAATGCAAAATGGAATAGTAATGGATATCATACTAATTATATGTTGTAGTAAACATATGAACTATAACAATAAGAATAGAGTATATAGAAATTAAATGATCGGTATATAAAAAGACATTTCTTTTTGATCGTGTCTTAATCTTGCGTATATACACTTGCAACATTATTGACCAATTGACCGTTGCCCATAAACATATTTTATTGTTGATCAATGTTACAATCTTTTTACATATATGGGAATTATACGTGTGCATAGTAGTAACATTAGTATATATATATATTGCTGAGTGAATAAACTAAGTTTTTATAAATACGCACACACATCAGCCAGTATTTGATGAACTTTTTGGTCTCACCAACATTCGGCATTTGTTTACCATTTCAATATTCAATATATTTTTATACATATATTATAATATAAACTTTATATTGTATAATACCATACTAAATATATATGAATATATACGTATATAAAACGCATAATTTACAAAATAACCTAGCCTTTTTTTTTCCTTTAGTATTATTTTTATCATTTTGTTGTTGTTTTACTTTATTAAGTTACTTATTATAGTTTTTTTTTTTTAGTATAAATGTATACGACGAGTATTGTTTCTTCTTATTTCATTTTCCATCTTTGAAATAACTTACTTAAGTGTGTGTTCACAATAATGATAAACAAATCCAACAACAACAACGACGGTATGCCGTAAATCTAATATGTTATTCAGCTTTTCGACATATCCATATAATATAACATAATATACATATGCTGGATGATGGTATATATATATATATACATATAACATTGACTGAGACTGATTCGTAGTATAGTGAACTGTATTGTACACATATAATAAATACTCGAGCATATATACGATTATATACATTTAATAATTATATTATTAGTGCCGTGTTTTTTGTTTGCCTATATATAGACGACGGGGCGAGCAAAGAAAACCGAATTGAGTTGTTTTGAATGTTTGAAATTTGAATTAAAGATAATATAATAATGATATTTTTTTTCTTGTTTATTTATTATTATTATTATTATTATTATTATTATTATTATTATTATTATTATTATTATTATATGATTTCTTATTCTTCTATTTTTTCGATAGTATACTACATTTCCATATTTTTTAAAATTGTTTTTAATATTTATATTATTCGATGACACATCAATTGTATTAAGATATATAATAATGTATATACTGACCGATAAATAAAAAAAAAGCATCATCGAGTGCATAATTAAAAATATACTCGTGATGAATAATGGTGTTTTCAATATGAACCTGACTATTTTCTATGAGCTAAACTTCATTTGGCGCGATGAAAGGAAAACGATTTGTATCAATTGAATTACACATTACTTTTTTCTTAATACATTCCGATTTACGAAACAATACGTTATATACCTTTATTTATAGCTATAAAATTCAATTAAATACACAATACATACAAAAATGCGTTTTACCAATATTTCATAGCTGACATTACAAAAAAACACTTAAGAAATTAATAAAAAAAAAAAATAAATAAATATTAATATGAAACAAATGGTGTGCGGTATTTTTAACAAATATGTACAAAAATAAATATATTTTCTGTTTTATTTGGGTACACTAAATTTTATTGCAGTTCTAAAAACAAAAAAAAAAAAAAACAATCAAACAAAATATAATAATTAACCTTTCTATTTTTTTCACAAATATATATTGTAGTGTTTATAAATGAATATAATTAAATAAAAATTTCTATACAAGGTAATAAATTGTGTATTGATTGTATAGTGATTGTGCGGTTTTATGTACCGTTGGTTAGCCATAACTTATGACAACAACATTAAATTTACTTTTGGGTGGTCTCACAATAAAAAAAAAATATCAACAGTAACGTAGTAACGTATCATCCATGTATAATAATGAGACATTTAAGCATAAAAATTTATTTGATAATGGAATTATACCATTCGAAACTAGCAATCAATAATTCTGCAAATGAAATTATATATGTTTATTACATATTATATATTAAAGAAACTCATACACTAATAAGTAATATTCTATTTATATGTACATAGTACCACCGTATCGCGTTTAACAATATGCATTCTAAACATTTATATATAAATTATATCGATAAATTCCTTGAAAAGTTAAAAATAAAAACCAAAATTAATCAATGTATAATTTTTTACACAAATAAAAATAAAATAAGTTATGAGATACGTCGTCGCACAAATCCCAGATGGTTAATTAAAATACATATTACATAAATATCAAATTTTTTTAATGTATATGAGAGATCATATATCTTTAAAACATTTTAAATTTTTTCTGAATAATTAAACCATCACGAATCTGTTGATGAAGCTCGATCGTCTCAAATGACAACTGAAAATTGCCAAAAAAAAAATCAAATAATAATAAATAAGCAACAAATACGCAATGTTTGTATACATCGCTCTATATACCACACTCTATCTAATTCCCATTTACCAATACCAGCACATACCATAAAAAATACGAAAAGAAATAAATTGAAGAAATTTATTAACATCATTTCAGGCAAATGTTAAACACAAATATATTTGATTTTTTTAACCTTACGAAACCAATAAAATGCTGTGAGTGAGAACTGTTTTTACAGTTAATTAGATAATTATATATTGTTGTTGTGGTCATTATACGTTTTTTATTATTTTCATTAATTTCTTTGCATAAATTATTAATTGTTTCCAATATAAATTGTAAATTAAATTGTTATTAATTGATTTATGCAAATATTTTGATTAGAAGGTGAAAAATAAGTGTTAGTTATTTGAATGGAAAAAAAAATCGTACAAATTATTTTTCATATGTTATTCTTATAGTATATTTGTCATTCGTTGATATAAAATTGTAGTTATATATATATTATATAAGTAAATACATTATAGTAATATACGATAGATATTTATCTTGGATATTGGAAATAATGATGTAGTTATCGGAAATTTTGTCAAAAAATTCAATTAGCCTACCCAAACCAACACAATTTAAAAACAATAATATAATAAAATATGTAATATACATTTTGTGGTCATACGGTTACTGCTTATGGTCTTGCTGACTTTTAACTACTGGTGACGGTTCGCATATAAACACAGTAGAATTTCTACAAAATCGGCTTAGGAATTTTCAACTCTATATTATACATACTATTAGTATTAAGTTGTAATTATACTTTATTATTTTTACATAATTTATAACATATATAGTATTTCCTCTGCCAATTTTTGATTTGCACGTGATAGATAATGTTTGGTTATAGCATGTTTGGATATTATTTTTTCCTTTATTTTAATGTCGATCGGATATTATAAATTAATATTGTCATTGTAGAGTGCAAAGAACTTAATTTAAATTCAACTTTAATAACATATATGTTGTTTGAAAATATAACAAACTATTCCAACTTAAAAAATACCTATGATGAAAATTATCATTCAACTCCATGTTGCAAATTGATTGTCACTTTTAACAAGAAAACTATGACGCCATTTTTACACATTAAAATTCCACATTTATGTAATATTTGTTGAGAATATTTTATTAATATAATTAATTAGAATAATTAATAACATATTAGTTGTTTGAAAATATAACAAAAACTAATAAAGGTAAAGTTAGAAATTTAAGTTTAGGTAGACGGTTGATTTGATGGAGACTTAAAAGTGAATATTATAATTATAAATATAGTTATACAAAAAAAGAACAAAAATACCTATGATGAAAATTTTCATTCTGTACTCCATCTTGCAAATTTATTGTCACTTTTAACAAGATAACTATAAAAACATTTTTACACATCAAAATACCACGTTTATGTGATTTTTTTCATTATATTTTATTAATATAATTAATTTGAATAATTATTATGAATTTTAAATAATAAAAATTAAAATTGCACTTAGTTATATAAAACGAAATCACAACAACAAAAAGCGTGTGCGTGTATATGCAGTGATGCAGAGGCAGGCTGTAAAAGGCGAATTCGTGAATTCCACGGCGAAGTGACAACCAAACAAATTGAGCGCAAAAATATGAATTATTTTTATGTTAATTTGACATTTGAATTATTGATATCAATGTGATATCCAAATAGGATAGAAGATTTTACAGCTTTTTAATTTTAATGTGTTGATATTTTTATTTACTTTAAAATTTTTGATTAAATGAAGAATCACCCTATTATACTAACTATTACCCTGTTTAAAATGATTTTGTTAATAATAAACCCATATACAAACACAAATTATTAAATTTGATCAAAAGAAAAAGCGAGAATGGAACAAAAGGTGAGAAAAGTTGAATAAATAAAATTGTTGATTATGCTGACAACAACTTTTCCATAATTTAGTTGTTACGTTTAATTTTATAATCTTTAGTTCACTGTACAATAATATATGTTATATTTTAATTTTAACTGATTTTAATATTCCCTTTCTCAATATACTGTTTTTTAGTACTATATTATATTATATTATATTTCTCAATTAAAGAAATGAAAAATTTTAAAAAGATATAACTAAATTAGTTTAACATTTTTAGTATTATAAACAGAAAATTATAATGTTTTATTTTATAGGAAATTGTAAATTACTCATTAACTTACCTTTTTTATTTGATCTAATGCTAAATTTGCATCTACCCAAGTTGTTCTAATGTACAAGTCGGAAAATATTTTTTCATCGACTATATCACCATGATTGTCGGGCACTCTTGGTAAAGTGCCTAAACTTGGTACAACCATGATTTATCTTAACACTTAATTATACTAAAAAGCTTAAACATAAATATTGCTCTCACTTATTTAACCGTAAAAACTAAACACACTTAATCTTCTCTTTATTAAAAAACACTATTATTAATTGTAAGTTTTTTTCAGTATAATTTACTATTATTATTATTAAAATAAAATAATAATTTTTAATCACTTATAATATGAATTATTTCAAATTATCAAAAATATTCAATTATTAAAAAATAAAATAAACCACTTATAAAAACCGAAAAGATTAAATTAACTTTATCCATCGGTATATGATAAAATAACTTAACACCAAAACAAACCCAATATTTCTTGTATTATATTCTATATATTACATTTACTGATTAAATTGCTATAATATTAGATATCTAGATGCATAAGCTTTTTATACATTTATTGGTTGCATTATTTTGTTGATGTGCAAATGCTGATAAAACTATATAAGTTGTTCGTCATCCATTTATGCAAATAACTTGACGAACACAACAAAACACAAAAAAGAAAAAAAAAAAATGATTAAAACAAAAGAAAAAATAACACTGAATATTTAGATAATCGAAGCGAACGCGATCATGGTCACGTATTAAAATTTTCAATTATAATATATTCATTTATAAACAACACACTTTTTTATGATTTAATTCAATGATTTTTTATCAATTTATGAACAAACAAAAACAAAATTAAAATTTTTATTTAATTAATTCTCGTACTGTAATTTATTTTAATTATTTTTCAATCGAGAAAAAAAACTAATTATAACTTCACAAAAGAATGTAAGCGTAGCTGCACTACGATACATAAATTCGCGCAAACAACCATTTCGATGGAGTTCCAAATCGTTACTGACTAAAGAGAAGAGAATTGTTGTCTTTTTGATTGAGTATAGTTTGATTTTAACTTTGAAATTTCATTTTTTTTATTTATTGAGTTACTATACTAAATACTACGGTCACAAATTTACAATACTGACTGCGTACATATATGTACGAAACGAATACGTTTTTATTTATTTCCACGATCATCATTAAGAATATGATCAATACTAAAAAACTATGAGAAGGAACATCATGAAGGAAGGGATCTATACAATCAACACAACTATACAATTAATATGCAACACATGTGTATAGTGTATTAGTGTGGCCGCCATGACGATAGTACACTCTATGCACATACTGTTCTATTAATAATTTTAATTGTGTGTTTGTGCATGAACGCATGTGTATATATATTATAATATAGTATGTATAGGTACACTCATTATTCAGTAATGTTGTATTCTTTCTTAATAATAATTATGTATAGGTTATTTACCCAATTTATCGCCACGACTGACGAAAGAAACAGAACTTTTGTGTTCAGTGTGTCCCCTACACGTTTTTTTTCATCTGAATTTGATGTTATAGCAATGTTAGTGATACTGATGAAACACATATGTAAATAATACACTATAAATAGGGTACTGTTGACTGTGACTGTATATCTTGTGCTGAATCTCTTAGCTGAGTGCGTGTGGTGCATCGAATCATCGAAGTATATATATATTTTTTTTTATTAATAAATTCGTTTCATTGTGTAGTGCAGTAGTATTGGTAGGATATAACAATTACGTGTATATTGCAGATTTCGGATCACCAACGTCGTTTATAACCATATACTTAAAAATACCACAACACAATTTATTTACATGATTTACAGATGCATAGTTTTATATATAAAGAAAGCAGCTAAGAGTAACAAATACAACAGTTTTAACTAATAGAAATGAAAAAATAAGAAAACATTTGCTGTTTTACAAAAACGGATTTCATTGAAATTGAAATAGATTATAGAATAATTATTCCTAACAGATATTCAATTTTGTTGGAATAACTTTTAGTTTATGGATAAAAATCAGGAAAAAAGCAAATGAAAATTATTATATCAATCAATATATTCTTTAGTGTGAATAACGTAGCTGATACGCATAGGTTTTTTATGTATTTGTATATGTGAAGATAACAACGACCACCCATTTTGTAGTGTGTTTTGAATTTAAAATTCAAAATAAAAATAATTAATAAAACGCGATTGTAGAAAAAAAATAAAACTTTACATATTTAAAAATAATTTAAAATAATAGTATACCTTTCTTATATCCAAAAATTATTTATTAAAATGTAATTGTTTAGGAATTATGTAATAAATGTATTTTCTAATATTAATGCTCTTGACAAATTTCTTGTACACGCTAAACGTATTAATTTCACCATTTCATCAATATTTTCAATACGACAATCATATAATAGATTTAACGTTTGAGATTCTTTATTTGTTTTCAGTAATGCTTTACGTTTTTCAATTAACGGTACTAATTGACCTTCCAAATAATGTTGTATCATAAATGTTTCTTTTGATGAAAATTTTGGTTCTTGTGATTCCAACAATGGTATTGTATCAGCTAATAATGATAACCAAAAACTATAAAGAAAATTAAATTATAATATAATTTATAATACAATAAAAATTATTTATCAATAATAAAAAATTATATAAACTAACTATTCTGGTGTAATTTTTGAATCTAATAAATTAACAAGTAATTCGGCAGCTTGGGAAAATTCGTTACGTTTATAATATTGATGGAAATCAAAATACTTTATTAAAAATACTAAACGTGGTGAAATAAACATTTTAGCTCCAACATTTCCTAATACATCAGGGCATAACATCTCACCAGTTTTTGAATAATGCTATAATTTTAAAATAAAACAAATCTATTTTAGTTGATATTCTTTTTCTATGTTCATGGGCTGAAAAATCGATTACATTCAAAAAAATATCAGCAATTGATGTTACAAAAATATTATCATTTGATCGTAATGCCCATTCTAATGCATTTCCATATCTTCGATTTCGTAAACTTTGCATGGCTTGTACACGACATATTTCTTTCTCAATGGAATCACCTAAACCTTTCTGATTTGCAAGATTTATGATTTTTAATGCTTGTTTTTCATTTTTTATTGGTATTTTTGGTAATAATATTTCCATAGCACCAAAACCTTCTGTACAACATTCTAAATAATCTAATCCAATTATCCATAAAGATTCACGTGCTAATAATGTACATCCAAAATCAAACATTAATGATTCGCGCAATTCACCAGTAATACTAAAAGAATATATAAAATTTCAAATTATTGTTTATTCCTTTTTTATAAATAATATATATTTACTCTTTTTGTTGCTCTCCTTTAATGTGCAATTCATCACAATGATATAATAAATCCGTTAAATGTGTTACAAACCATTGATTGTCACACATGTTTTGTATATCATATAATACTTGATGCATATCATTTTCCATTATTTTGAATATTACACGGTCTAAATGTTTCAAATGATCGTCTACACCGTGATAACCTTTTGCAGACGCCCAAAGACGTAACCATGTATCGGCCACCGTACCTAATTCAAAATATTTACAACTAGGATTTGTATAAAATAAGTATCCTGGTAAATATTCATACCAACAAGACGATTTTCTTGCTTGATTCATCCATGCTTCCTCATTACCACTTATCAACTAAAATATATACATTATAGAAAATGAAATTAAAAAATATATACAATATAGATATAAAAATTATCTGTTAAAAACCTTAATAATTTCTTCTAAATCAGTTTCATTTGATAAAAACCCAGTTAATAATTTCGATTCAGTGTCTGTAACCCAATATTGCCATTGTGATTTAAATTTTTGATAAGAGAGACCTCCATAAACCTACATTTACATACACAAAGAAACTATTTAATCACATATTATAATTGCGATATATGTAATATATAAAATAAATTTACATTAAAAATCGGCATTGATTTTAAAATTTCATCACACATTTGAAAACTTATGCTATCGGCTGATGAATGTAATCTTAATAAAGTACGTGCTACATCAATTTGACCTTGCATAATTAAACCTTTAACAATCAACATATAATCATCATCAGTTTTATCAATATCTTGACGTCTAATAAATAAACAATCAGCAGCTTTACGTTCATATGTTGGAAAATGAAAACGTATCCAATCTAACAATTGTGGAACAACAACATTTGATGGTACAGGATCAATAAATAATATTTCGCATAAATGCCATATACATTCTACTGAATAAAATATTGTTATAAAATTTTTAAACTTGATGGTTTTTTCAACATTATTTGATCCATTGATAGGATTTGATGTAGTTTTTGTTGTATTTAAAATATCTTGAAAATTATCTGGATTATTCTCAATAACGAAATCTTGCAATTTTTCTAAACACGCTCGAATTGCACTACGGTAAGTTCTTGAAATTTTTATAAAATCTGGTTGTGTATTTTGTTTTACTAAATTTTGTAAAGTAACAAAAACACTATTTGATTCTGTAATTAAACTTCTAAGAATTGGTTCATCAAATATAAATTCCGTTGATAGATGATGAATTTTTACTTCATCAGCATTAGCAAATTTGGATGAATGATCTTTTGTATTGCTTTTTTATTTTAGATGTAATAATATATTAGCATTTTTTTTTTGTTAGAGTAATATTTTTTATTTTCAAAATACCTTGTAATATGATTATACCCAAACACGGAAATTTTATCACCAGAAATCCATTTGGCTGTGATACCGGTTTTCGAACATAATTTATCTGCAATAGACTAAATTATAAAAAATTGAATGGAGAAAAAATTACTTATGATATGTTTTATAAATAGTTAATTATAATAAAAATATAAATTACAACAACAACTGAATTTTCTTCATCAAACATTTTTGATTTGGTGTTTCCAAATTTTAATAAAATATATAATTAAGAGAAAAAACAAAACTGACTGAACCCAAAAAAATCAACTACAACCCACCTCACAGAATAACAGAAATCTCTAAACTAGCCTGATTGAATAATACAAATTTGGCATTAAAATCACAAATTTGCAAAATAAAAAATGTAATAATTTTGATTAAATGTCATTTTTATAAAATTAAATGCCTTGGGTATTTTACACTGGCTAAACTGACATCTACACTTATACAACACCATTACAACACTATGTTTACAAGATGCATAGTTAAAAGCAAATTTTTTGGCGGTGAAATGTTAATAGGAGAAATGTATGGGATTTTAATTCTTTTAATAGTAATCGCTCCTTTTTTTTATTTATTATATTATTATAAAGCTTTTTTTTTTTTCAATTATATATTATTTAAGAAATTGAAGGTGGAAAATACATGAAAAAAACAAATTGTTGAAAACTGTTAAAATAAATTGGTTAAGTTTTACATGAAATTATCAAAAAATGTACAAAAATTGCATCGCGTAACACATAAACCAAGCCATGTTCATGATGCCCTCTGTGTTTGATCCATGTACTTTCATAAAGATAAAGTAGACAAGAGAGTTAGTGGAATGGAAATTGGAAGAAAACATCGGTGAGAGAATGTCGAGCATCGAGGAGAACTGAGGAGAACACAACAAAACAACAACAAAGTCAACAAACATGAAATGAAATCAAATATCACAAACAGAAAAAAAAGTAATAAAAAAAAAGAAAAAAGTGAGATTGGTGATGGAACTTTTCTGTCAAAATATGTATAATAAAATATAAATTTTAATTATTTTAAATTATCCTGATAATTTATTATCTAATAAAACTCAACAGCAATAGAAATATGCCTTCAAAAAAGAAAAAATATAATGCAAGATTTCCTGCCGTAAGTAATTCATAGTTTTTTAGAAAAAAATTTTCCGGGATACAACTTTCAATTTTTTTATTTGTATTTGTTATTTAAACTAATTGTGTTACTTATATTATAGGGACGAATCAAAAAAATTATGCAAAGTGATGAAGAAGTAGGAAAAGTTGCACAAGCCGTACCAATTATTATATATATCCTTTTTTAAATTTTATCAATAAAATATCAATTTTGTATATAATATATGATTATTATTGCATATAAAGGTTAGGTTCATCTATTGATATTGTGTACTATTGCACGTAATTTTTAATTTTTTAGGTTCTTTTATGTGCTTTAATTATTTGTATATTTATTTGTTTACAACAAAATTTAAATTTTTCTTAATTAATAAAATACCTAGAACATTAGAATTATTTGTTGAATCAATGTTAACAAAAACAATGCGTATTACAAATGCACGCAATGCTAAAACATTATCACCATCGCATTTAAAACAATGTATAATGTCTGAAAATCGATTTGATTTTTTACGTGAACTAGTTAAAAATGTTCCCGACATTAATGTTGCCGAAGAACAAATGCTATTTGAAAATGCGTCGCCATCAATTGCCACACCAGCATCATTACCATCAACAACGTCAAATTCAATTAATGAAAATATTCAGTCAACGTCAGGGTCAGCAGGAGTAAATACATCAATAATTAATAATAACCAATTTAAAAATACATTGCAACAGTCATTATCAGTCTCAAATGATGATACCAATTCTATTAAAAATGGTAATAAACGTATAAATACACAAACTACAACAATTCCACTAGCTGCATTAACATCTCAACCAATGAAATCAGCATGGCAATATACAAAACAACAATCATTAGATTGTGGATCCAATTATTCTTTATCAACACACACAGTTACTAACTCAGCAACATCATTATCATCATCATTAGCCTCATCGTCAACATCACAAATTAATAAAATTATAAATCCTAATTATTATACGGAAATATCCGATACATCTGTTATACGGCATACTTCAAATTCTCAAGATATTAATTGTATATCAACTGAAAAATGTATTAGCGGTGATAATATTGATTGTATTGTGCGGCCACCAAAATTAGCCAGATTTGATTCAGCGCCAGCAAATTTATCACAATCAACATCAATAAATAATGTGTCATTATCTAATAATGCAACTGAAGAAATGACACCCCTATTAAAAATAGATTTATCAAATATGACGTTTGGAAGTAAGGATATTGATGATAGTAGGTCAGCTAATTCAATTATGTTATCAACATTAAATGTTTCTCAAAAAAGACAATTATTACCGCCTTTAACACCAATTAGTACGCATCATATTGAACACTATAATATTCCAATAACAAAAAATGTAACTACACAACATTTA
This sequence comes from Bibio marci, assembly GCA_910594885.2. Classification (NCBI taxonomy): domain Eukaryota; kingdom Metazoa; phylum Arthropoda; class Insecta; order Diptera; family Bibionidae; genus Bibio; species Bibio marci. The sequence goes on along the minus strand of OU343118.1, from coordinate 22,142,572 downwards.
AATTTAAATAGTTTGGATGCATTATCATCAACCGTACCATCTACCTCAGGAACACCAACAACTATATTACAGCCATCTATTGTAAATTCAGATATATGTAATGCACCTTTAGTGAAAATTAATTATTGTGATTTATTAAATGAAGGAAATAATAATTTTTCACCAACATCAAATTCATCACCGTCTTCATTATTAATTAACGCTAATTTATCAGCTACACCATCACCAACACCATCATCATCATTGTCGGAACCATTAATATGCACTGCATCATCAGCAACATCAATAAAATCCAAAACTCCTACAAATAACTGTAAATCAACTAATATATTTCGTTCATTTTCATCAAAAACATCTAATTTATTAGAAATGGATGAAGATTATGATAATATATAAAAGAAAGAAATAATCTTTGTTTTAGTTTTTATAATAAAAACATATATAGTTTTTAAAAATGTTATCATCTATCAGTTTTTGTGAGCTATTAAGGCATTGATGGACCTTTTATCTCTGATTGGTCATTATTTAAATTTAGACTGAATTTATTAACAAAAGCAATGTGCTTGCCAATTTAGTGATAGTTTCTGTATTCACATAGATGGTATGTATATAGAAGGGATATTTAGTTAGAATGGTCATCACAATTCAATGATGTTTTCATTTTATTCTTCAATTGATACTAATGACGTAGGCCAAAATTATGAGATTATTTGAATCAAGTTTATTAATATCGGCCATATCGGTCGTTAAGTCTTAACGAATATTAGGTCTAGGTCATATTTAATAACATCGTAAAATAGACAAATTTACTTTCAATATGAAAAGGAATAGTAAATTTTTATGTACATATGACATATATGTATCTGGATTTACGCTACGCGTTTACGCATTTTCAGAAAATATCGAATTGAGTTTGCTTAAAAAGTAATTAAAATTATATATATTGTATTCACATCATTTAATACACAACTATCAATTGAGTTCGACTAAGTTCGACGATAGTAATGGTTAACTAAAACATTTGTTACATTTGATATGTTTTAATTACTTTGTTGGTTATAAAATTAGGCAAACGAGAAAAGAGAAAAAAATGTTAATACCAAAATTATCATATCACAAATAAAAGAGACTAGTCAATTGAAGTAAAAAAAAAATTAGGTATAGCTGTACTTCTGATATCAGCTTAACAGCTTAAGAGCAATTCTGTCACAGATAATTAATTTCATAATAATTGATAATAAAGTTATTTCATATTTATAGTTTCACATTGTTTTGTGTACTTGTAAAATTAAATGATCTTACGTATATATAATATTAATAGTATATTCGTTAAAAATAAAGTTAAAAAAATAAAAAGTCAATCTGTAGATTTTAACATTTCATATAAATTAATAAAAAAAACTCGGTTCCAATCTTCCCACACATTTATTTATTTCTTTTAATTCCAATATTTCGAACATAAATTGTACATTTTTGACCATTAGTCAGGAAATTTTAAATTAACATGTTGTTGACCGTCAACTATATATATATATATATATAGCGCCATGGCTTTCATAAATTGAAATAGATAATGCAAGTTCAATGACGAGTTAACTCGTCACCGGTCAACAACGTTTTGGCAAGAAATGACGGGTTAACACATGCAACAATTTCGTATGTTAGAGATTGAGCATAGCTTATTGAAGATTGGAAAATTAAGAGAACTTCTATATAAGTATTATTAGTATTTTTTCAATTTTTATTTATTGTGTAGAAATAAATGAATAATGGTAAAAACAACCGTGTTTTGAACCGATATTGTATATTGTGTTTGTGATAGAAAAATTATATGTAGATGTACGTATTGAAAGACTTGTTTATTCTTATTAAAAAATATGTTATTTACAAAACTATATATTTTTTTACTACTTTTAATTTCTTATTATATTTTCATTTCTTGTAGAGTAGTGTGTGCTGTGTGTAGTGTACTGCTCAAAAACAATTTAATTGCAAATCGATTTATTTGGATAGATTTTTCCTTAATTCAATTATTTTGATATGAGTGACTAGTGTTGTGTACAGGCATTGTTTAATTTTTGAAAACCGGTGTACAAGACATTTTTCCCTGATGTTTATATAAACGATCACATTATGAAACCCTGAGTTGTGAAAAATGCCTGTATTAAAAATACCATAAAAATTCTAATGCTATGAATATATTACACTGTTTGAATGGTAACTGCATGCGTTGCGATACACATGTGTTACATGTAATGCTAATGTGAAATGTAATGTAAAATGTGAATGTATGAAACAACTATATGATATCAAATTAAGCTAATTATAAAGTTATATGAGTAGAGTTAGTAGAAATGTGAAGTTAATGTATTGCGTCTATTTTGTTCATAGGCGAATTAGTAACAAAAAAATCGGAGTATAAAGTCTCAAGTCTTTCATAACTTCATAAAGATAAAGTTATAATTATTTTAATAATGAATATTTATTATATAATTAAATTTTGAAAGGCTATATATTTCTATGCGCGATTTTATTTAATAAACAAAACAAAATAATGAAATATATCTGTTAACTTTTGTCAATTTTCGTATATGTTTTGTGTTAAAATATTAGTAATATAAAAATTAATTAAATTAATTAGGTATATATAAAAAATTAAATTTAAATGAAATTGTAATTAAAAAAAAAAATAATAAAAATATGAATTAGATTTCATTGTATATGAAGATTATTTTTTATAATACCTTATTCTTTTTAAAATAACTAATAGTTGTCACAATGTTGGAAAAATCACCAACTTAAACACAAATGCTTAAGAAAATAATATACAGAGCTATATATTTGTAATGCAATTGAATTAAATCAATATATATATCATAGTTTCCTTTGTGGCTTTTCTATTCCAATAATATAAGGATTTGTAAGGAGAAACAACAACTTCGCCTACGCATAGAATTAGACATAGATTAATAATGTGTAGGTATATGTATAATTTAATCGTAATCACGTATCATACAATATACTGATTTAATGCTTTTAAGGGTTTATAGACATATATCATTATAATTCAACTATAGAATAAATTGAAAAATTTTAAACGTGTCAAAGATCGAATCATTATTGGAAACAAAATGTACTTTATATTGAAGACGTACAATAAAATGACGCACGTAATTTTCTTGTTTTCTTAAATCGCTTTGACCTCTTAAAGTTTTACATAGAAAAATAAAACAATGTTGCTAGATCAACATGAAATAAATACGTGAAATGGTTTCAGAAAATTAAATATTATCTATCTAATATATTACTTATTGTTTTTTGGATTAGTTTTTAAACTTGAACTTATTCCCAACTTATCTATATATATATTATATTTATATATTATATATTATAATTATATTTTCATTTAATTCGTGAACTAGAAAACAAAATTTTAAGTACTAAAATTCCATATTTTTCTTTTAATAGTATTTTATATTCTTTACGAAAGAATTATAAACGTTAATTATTATAGAAACATGTTATAAATATAATAAAATAATTAATTCTAATTAAAATGTATGTATAAATATACGAATTCAAATGTTTGTATAAATATGATATTACTCGTACGTAAACTTAAAATAATAATTATATTTATTATATTTATTAAATTTTGATATTTAATTTAATTAATATACGATCAGCAACGCAACTTCTATCAAAAATAAAATTTATTCTACATTCTTAAAAATAATTTTTGTTTATGATTTAATTAAAAATTAAACATAAGAATAAACTAATTTTATATACACATTAAATTAAATTATAAAGTAAATTAAATTATTGTAAAACTATTTTAACATTTTCTTTTTTTTTTTCATTTTTTTTCCTTTAATTTTAATAATAAAATTATGAAACCGCAGTAAAAGACCTTATTACACTAATACACATTGTGCAAAACATGCTCATAATTTTTTTTCGTTGACACAACTTGTCTTGATAAGATTTTAAGTTTTACATTTATCATTTTACGTAGTTTCCTTTATAAATAGGACGAAAATGAATTACAATGTTGTATATCTCTTTATAATTATAAATTTCTAATTGCATTAGAGTAGTATAGTAGTAGTAGCAATATCAATTTTTTTTTAGTTCAAAAAAATGGTAGTAGTTTGGTCGATCGATTTTTTGTAAATAAAAATTAGTATTTAAAACGTTGAACAAAAACATTTAAATCTGAATAATAACGGTAAAATATAATCAAGTGAAACGACCAATTAGCAATTATATTAATATAAAAATACATAGGATTTATATATAGCAACAATTTATATTAAAACGGAATAATAATACGAAAATAAATAATGTGCTAATTAAATAGCTAAAATAAATATTCAAATTTAATGGTTATTTTTTATTTAAATACATTTTATTCACATTTTGTAAAAGTGATAATTAGATGTACATAAACGATAGCTATAGTGTAAATAAATAGAGCTTAACCCTCATTGAATATAAATTTTCTACTGGACAAAGAACCGCACCTACATTATAAATATTTACATTAATGTTTAAGATTAAGATTTAATCGGCGATTTTAGAAGTAATGCAACTTAATAGTTCTATTGTACCACATCCTCTAACTCCTTGTAATGATGCGTGTCTCATGCATAGATCTCCCACTTCAGTCTCGTTTCTTTAATGAATGTTAGGATATCGAGTGGGTTTAATTGTGATATTTCTCCGTAACCCAAGCAATAAGATCCCACAATTTTTTAATAGATTTTCCGGTGTTTTTTTCTACAGATTCGCAAAATCTGCATTCACCATTGATTTTTAGATCGATGGTTTTTACATGTGTTCTTAGTATGCAGTGCTCTGTATTTATTCCTATCAGATTTTTTTGACTTACAGGCCAAAACTATTCTTTAATTGATAGTGTGCGGAGCTTACTGCTTTACTTTATCTGATAATTGCATGAATGTTTTGTTACTTTAATTTATGACGTTTTGTTAATGCCTGAAGTGTAAATTGACGTAGCGCGAATTTTATTTTAAATATATTTAATAGGAAATGATTATTTCATGACGTGAATAGTTTAAAATTTAATTACACTTTGTTGGTTTATAATCATTATACAATAGACCTAAGTTGTTTTTACAACTAAACGTTAAGTTTCTTTTTTATCTTAGTACCTAAGTATAGGTTAATTAATATAAAATTAAAAAGAGTAATATCAAAATTTACTGATAGACAATAATCCGAAAAATTGATATACACTTATAAATAAACTACTATTAAAATTTTAGAAGTCATTTTCTACATGTACTCAGTTCTTTTCCAATTATAATTAGTTACTATTTACTACTATACTTTTTTTCACACCAATGGCAACCCATCATGTTCATATAAACTTTCACAACATTTTAATAATTTTAATATTGGTGTGATATCATATGGAAATGATGATGTTGCAACTAAATTTGATATTTTCAATCTTAAACGTATTAATATAGTCATTGTTGTATCCAATATATTAACACCGTACGAATTACAACTTTCAATAAAAAAAATCCAATTACATTTTATATATTTTAAAAATCTTAATAAATATAATAAAAAGCATGTTTCATTACTTAACAATAAATCTAATAAAAATAATGATGCATCGTCAGTTGTCATACGTGAAAATTCAATAAATGTATAAATTGGACTTAATATACCAACTAAACCTATAAATTCACCGGTATAAATAGAAAATGTTGTTGTAACATCTAATGTACATACCATTGCTTCAATTAAATATTCATCTTGATCACCAAATAAATGTGTTAATAAACTACTAAAATGAATATTTGGATGATATTGCATTTTATCACAAATAAAATTATTTAAATTGCTTAATACATCACGTATAGATGACTCAATTGCAACCATTTCACTAAATGCTTCTTGATCAATACTGCGGTTACTACTGTCATCTGTTGAACTATCTGATGAATCACTGCGTATTTCTTTAACTGTAACAGCTATTGATTTTAATATTAATAATACTAATTTCTGTAATAATGTTTTATCAGTATTTTGGTTGTCATCAATACCAATTATTAACATTTGATACAATGCTTGTTCTGGTGATTGTTGTTGTTGTTGTTGTTGTTGTTGTTGATGTAATTCTTCTAATTTCGGTTTCTGTTGAAATTCACCATATTCGTATTCAATATGTGTACCTTTATAATCAATTAAGCGACACGGATTTTCACTATAAATATGTTCTGGAAATTTATTTAATAAATTTCTTGTACGTACACCCAAATATATTTGTTCAGCTAATTTACATGTTTCACGTGGTATATTATCTTGTAATGCTAATGTGCTACCATAACACAATGCTTCATTAAATAGTGTTAAGATTTGTTTAAATACATTTATTGATAAATGTTCATTTAATAATTTTTCAAATGATAATAAATGATCGTAAAATGGTAATGTTTCTTCAAATGCTAAATTGCCTTGTATACTTATTATATTTTCCCATAATGATAAAAAAATTAAACTAGTGTATTCAATTAAATCACAATATTGAATATATTGTTGTAGTTTCTCATAAACATTTACTTGTTGCTCTTGATTCTGAGGTATAATTAGTTGATTTTGTTGCCGTTGTTGTAGTCGTTGATATCGCTGTATTTCTTGATTTTTTCTTAATAAATATATTATTATATTTACTAACGGTGGCCACTTACGCTTTAATATTTTAACAATTAATGATTTTAATATTGTTGTATTTAATTCATTTAAAGCTACTAATTTACATTCAATGCCATTTTTTTTATTTTCATAATGTCTGCGAACTAAGTTTTTCAAACGATATTTTGTAGTTGTATTCCTATGATTATCATCGTTGCTATCATTACTATCAGTAGTGCCGACACCATTAATTTCGGCACTTAATTGTCCCATAAAATAATTGGTTTCAAGTGGTGGTAATTGTAAACGATTTGAATTCATTGTATTTATTCTATTATCTGTAACACTATCTATATTTTCAACATCAATATCTTCATCATTATGATTATTTTCATCATAACTGTTATTATGGTTATCATAGCTATCATCCACATTTCCACCATCATCGGAATTTAATCTATTATGAACAACAATATTATCATCATCATTAATCTCAACATCTACACTACTGCTATCAGTTATATCATCTTCTTCAGTCTCTTCTTCATCCTCATCCTCACCATCGTTATCATCCGCATTATCCTCTATTAAATCAGATGGATGTATATCTATGTCATTCCACTCGATAATACGCTGTAAAACATTTAACGAAAAATTTAAATCATTTAATGATTTATATAAATTATCATAATCAAATGATAAAAAATTTCTTATTAATATTTCAACATTCATATCAACTGTTGTTGATGACGACGATGACGATGAATTATTTCGGTTATAATATGATATTATTAAATATGAGGCATATAAACGTATTGCTATAAATTGTACATACTTATTATTCAATTTATTTAATTCACAAATTTGTTTAAAAAATATAGTTCCATTTATAAATTTATCACATATTTCTTTTATATAATTACAAATACAACCAGTTCGTAAATGCTTTAAATAAATATCAAATAATAATTGTATATATGATAAATATTTTATTAATTTATTCATTTGCAGTGATATTTGAAATGACTGCTTGGATAATACATGTTGCAATTGTTTATGTTGCATTTCTTGTATATGAATTGGTAATGCTTGTAATGATTCTCTTAAAATAAATTGAAAAGTTCGGATAAATTTTCCAGAATCACTACATAAACATTGTTTTATTAAAGAAGTTTCAAATTTAATTAAATCATTATCTAAACTATCTAATTTTGATAAAGAATAGTGCAAACTATTTTTATTATCGTCAACATCAACTTCATCATCATTTTCACTATCAGTGTCATCACTATTATCAGCCGTAATTCTTAATTTTGATGATATTGGGAAATTGATATGCGTAGGTTTATCTATATATGTTGTTGTCGTAGATGTAGACGCAAATGTTGTCAATGATGATGACGTTGATGAGAGTACTGTTGTAGATGATGATGGTTTTATTAAATTAGACACCCTTTGATCATTATTTTTACTAGATGAATTGTTTTTTTGAGTTAAATCTTCTATGCGTTGTCTTTTGCTAACAGGTTGTTCATTGGACATTTTATTAATTTGTTTTAACTAATATCAATAAATTTCACAATTATAACATTTCCTAAAATAAAGAAAATCTATATTTTAAAAATAGTCATTAAGCATTATTCTTCTTTTTTTTTATTTATTTTCTGATCTTAAAACACATGTAATTAAAAATAAATTATTAAAAAAGAACAAAAAAAAAAACAATTCCTACCATTGTATAAAAAAATTAAAATTGAATGTATCTTGTACATTATAATATGATGACGACATGCCAAACGTTGTATTTGGTCAAGATTCAAGACTTGTTTGGTGTGTAATTCCAGAAGCAATAGCATTTTTATAATTTATAATTTATATGAACGTTTGTTGCTATCTTATTTGCACAATATATTTAATTTCATTATATTTAACATGTTATTAATATTCTTTTTATTTCCTTATTATAATTTAAGTACTTATTAAAAAAAAAAATAAGTAAATAAATAAACGAATTATAAATATGAAAATAATTTCAATGTTTTGTCTAGAACAAGAAAAAGACATTTTCTCTGTTTTTTTTAAATAAACAGTAGCAAATATAGATTTGGAAATTTATTGAATTTTGCTTCAATTATAATGAAAATTTTTACTTTTAACAAAATTTAATATTATAATGCAAATAAAAAAAAATAAATATATTTCAATATACTAAAATAAACATATAAACTTTACCTTTTAAATTTCATTGGATCTTAGAAGAAAACAAATGTATATACATTTGTACTTCAAAATGAATGACTTTTGTTAACTGATTAATTTTTAGTTCGATACACTGTGTGCTATTCCTGATTTTGTGGATATTATTCACTTAATTATTAATATTAATATTTATTTGAATTAATTTATGAAATATTTAATTCAAAACATATAAAATTATTTAAATATAACAAATTATAAAAATACTTCAAAACCAAATTTTATAATGGCCATTTTGATATTGTGGGTCGACGACGACGCTATATATTACTATTCCTTTTTGCCTAAACGTACGAAGCAGTGCGCGGGGAACTACACTCACTATTTTGTATTGCCACATTTAAAAATTAAATGATATTTCGCTTTACTGAGGACACTGAGCCCTCAACGCGTTAGCATCGTTTGACATCTATCAAAATCATTATGCTATGTATTTATTAAAGTTATAATATGAAACAATTCTTTACAACTTCTTTTTTATTCATAATTTTAAAATATTTTTATTTTTACTTATTTAATTACATCCAATAATTATATTTGTATTATATTTACATTAAATTTCCCGGTTATTTTAGGCCATCGATGCTCTGTACTAAAATTCATTCATGCAAAAAAAGTACACTCAAGACGCACAATAAACTCATTTCTCTCTTTCTCTAAAGTGGCTGTGCAATTTATAAAGTTCGCCTTTGTCAAATTTATAATCGAAACTCGTGATCTATCGATCGTCTCATTTCGCATATATTTTTTTATTTTGCTGATGATTTGCTCCTGTAGGCTGTAGTATTTTCTTGGTTTGCCTTTGGTTAAGTAATTAGTATTGGTATTCTTGAATATTTTACAAAAAAAAGTGTTATTCATAGGGTTTTATTCGTTTTATTAAATTTTAATTGCATTTTTTAAACACAAATAATATTGAAAAATATATTGGAAATCTATAAAATTATTCTAAGGTTAATTATATTCATATATTTTATAAAATATTATTAAATTGTATTAATTTGTTAGAGCTGATGTTTGTGACGTTTGTGTCAGAAGAAAAATATGAATATTTTAATTCTCTTTCCTTTCCTACTATTCCTCGCATACTAACTGCTTTTTGTTGTATTGTGTGATGTTTGCCTGAATTCTCAATATTATTTTTAAAATTTATATATATTATTACTTTCAAATTAAATAAATAAATATCAAAATGTTTTGATCTAATTTCTATGTTTGACATTTCGGGCAGTAATAAAATAAGTATATTAGGAAAAATAAAAAAAAAACAGGAAAATTTAGGTCACAATTGATTTGTAAATTTTGCAAGCAAAACCAGCTTACTTACATACAAACAATATCCTATCAAATTACCCTGTTTTAATTTATTTTGAATATTTTCGATATTTAAATAAAGTAACATTTTTAATTTTGATAAGATAAGATAAGAAATTTACAGTTTTACAAATTGTAAAATTTATCTGTTAGTATATATATGTTAAATTTATAAATATACAAATTAGATGGAGGTTGAACCGCGTGCAGCGATTCTACAAGACCTCCGATTGCAATCTTTTGATGGCATTAGATTTGCATCATACAGAACCGCTTCAAAATTACGGTATATACAAAAATTAACAAATCGTAAGTTATATATTTACTTATATTTAGAAAAAAGTGATGTTGCTTAATTAAGAAAAATATAATTAAATTTATTATTTTTACAGTTCATTTAGTTGATATTTGGAATGTTATTGAAGCATTTCGTGAAAATGGTTTGAACACATTAGAACCACAAAGTGAGGTCAGCGTTGCGCGATTAGAAACACTTGTATCCTCACTATATCATAATTTAAATAAACGTCTTCCAACTGCACAACAAGTTCCTGTTGATTCAAAAGCTAGTCTTCTACTTAATTGGCTTATATCAGCCTATTCCAATGATAATTCAGGAAAAATACGTGTATTTTCTATAAAAGTGGCATTAGCAACAATGTGTGCCGGAAAATTAGTTGATAAATTAAGATACATATTTTCACAAATATCCGATGGTATTGGACAATTAGTACATTGGAAATTATGTGAATTTTTAAGAGAAATTTTAGCATTACCAGCTGCTGTTTATGAATCGCCAACATTTCATTATAAAGATGGTTTAGAAAGTGAAATATTTTCATTAGAAACAAAAGTTACCGTTAATGATTTTATAAGTGTTTTGGTAACCGAACCAGGCCCACCATGTTTAGTATGGTTACCATTATTACAACGTTTTTCAACTGTTGAATCAATTGTACATCCAACAATATGTGCAGTATGCCATAAAGAAAATTTTTGTGGATTTCGTTATCGTTGCCAACGATGTTCAAATTATCAACTGTGCCAAGAATGCTTTTGGCATGGTCGTGTATCATTAACTCATCAAAATGAACATGAAGTTAAAGAATATACAAGTTATAAATCACCAAGTAAACAAATTGGCCATTCATTACGTAAAAGTTTTCGTTGCGTTCCAGAAAAACCAAATCCGGGTCTTCCAAGGTTTCCAGAAAAACCAGAAAAAACATTAAATTTATCGCATATTGTACCGCCATCACCTCTACCATCACACAATGGTTTTTCAGATCCAGGCGGATTATTAGCACCGCATGAACGTAGCAGTACATTAGATTCAAGGGTTACTGGACGTTCATTAGATAGTTCTGCAGCGGTAGGATCAATGTCAAAAATGCAAATGACAGCTGGTACATCATCAAATGATGAAGAACATCGTTTAATTGCAAGGTATGCAGCACGTTTAGCACAAGAAAATCGTACACCAGCCACAACACTGTCATCTGATCAAAGTTTGTTATTAAGTTCAGATAATTCACGCACACAGCGTGAATTAATAGCGCAATTAGAATCAAAAAATAAAGAAATAATGAGAGAAATATCACGATTAAGGCGTCAACAAGAAGCTGAACAATTAAATACTGAGAGTCCAGCATTAATGAATGAATTACGTGCATTAAGACAGCGAAAGGGTGAACTCGAAGGTCATTTAGGTGCATTGCAGGATTCAAGACGTCAATTAATGGTACAATTGGAAGGTTTAATGCGAATGTTAAAAAATCAACAAACATCCAGTCCCAGATCAACACCTAACTCTAGTCCACGATCGGGTAAAAGCCCACCAATACCACAAGGTAATTATATACATATTATTTATTTAACACTTTCAACTCATATACAAATATAATTTTTTTCTAATCAAAATTACATTCTTTCAATGAATATAATAAAATAAATAGTGAAACTTACATTCTAATTTTGACTAAAATCGCAAATAAAATTTGATAAAAAAAATTCTCAAACTTTCAGATATACTATTGTATTGTCGTATTATCTGATAATTGTCTGTGTTTCATATTAAGAATGTTTGTAAAATATAGCTATATTCAATAAAAATAATTGTAACTTTTTAGGCCCTCAACAACCACTACAACAACAACAACAACAACAACAACATCAATCGCAGTCTCAACAACAAAATGCATCACGAATGTTGCAACAGCAACATCATCATCAACAACAACAGCAACAACAAATTCTAATGCAGCAACAACAGCATGCAAATCAACAAATATCTTCCATGACAACAAATTTAGCAAATAATCATATCGATCAACAATTAAGTGGTAGTGATATACGAAATGCATTTATTTTATCACAAAGTATAATAATTTTTTTTTTTTTAATTCACTTGATTACAAAATTTATAAAATTTGCATTTGCAACTGTAATTTTTTTAATTATAATAATATTTAATTTAGATGGTGATGATAACGCTGTTGGTGGTCGTACTGGAAGAAATGATTTACATTTTGCAGCTGATTCTGTAACATCAGCAATGTCAACGCTTGTTAGAGAATTAAATTCAGGTAATTAGTTATGCTTTTATTAACTTATTATTTATCTCTTTATTTTATTAATCTATTAATCACACTTATTTTTTTTATTTTTCTTTTTTTTTTTTTTTTTTGTTGAATTATAAACAGCACATTTTCTAATTCTATCTTTTCAAATTTGACTTTTCTCATTTATTTTTTAGTAATGGATGTATAAAAAAAAATATACAATTTGTTGTTGTGTGTGAGTTATTTAAATTATATATATATATGTACACTACACACATATAGTTCTCATTTAAATTTATGTATATTTTTAATTTATTTCTGGAACATATTCGCTAAATAGTTGGATTTATTTAATATACCATAAATCAGTTTTGTACATATGAGTGCTATGCGTATGTGTGGTGCATGTATATAATTACAATGTATTATTAGGCTGTTTAAAATTCTATTTAATTTGATTACAATTTTTAAAGATAGCGAATTGATTTTTTTTCATTGTTGTCAATAAAAAACAACTAAAGCACTAATATTTATTATAGCACAATTGTGTAGCTATACTGATACAGCACACCACACACCCGTTCGAGACTACTATATGGCAGTTTAGCTTCTTCTTATACGTAAAATAGTATAAAACATATGTTTTAATTATAGTTATAAAAAACTATATTTAATATTAAATGCAGCCGAAAAATTTCTTTCCGAATTATTGATAATGGCATAGCTTATCATACATTTTACACTGACACGTTAAAATTGACTAATAGTTATCAATTATGTTTAAATTATTTGTTATTTCAAAAACAATAATATGATTGGATATTACTTCTATAGCCAATTAATACTTTCAACTTTTTTTGTTTTTTTTTTTTTTTTTTATATATATAAATTTATTTTTTATCACTATTAGTGGAATGATAAATGTTTTTCAGAAGGATCTGACGATGAGGTGACGAATAATGGTATGCGAAGATCATTAGGTAAGTTTACTGTTGTTTTCATTGTTATCATGCCTTTTTTTTTATATTATTAATTTTGCTAATTGAACTCTATATTTGTTTTTGCATTTTGTTATTTATGTGATTCGTGTTGTTTTATTGTCGAAAATACGTTAAGGACAAAATTTTTTTAATCTTTATCTGGATTACCGCAATCCCGTACCCTCATAACATATACATACATTAAAATTATAATAGCATTTTTTATTTCCGTCATTTTTACACATCAAATATCATTGCCATTATTTTGAATACTATATGGTTAAAACACTAAGATCAATATTGCTATTGTGGATTCGAGATTATAGTTGTTTTTTTTTTCTATAAGAAGTTTACACTAACAATCGGTAAAATTGCTTTTAATGGAAATTTATAGATTTTTGTGTTTTAATAATTATAATATACCATATATGCATCCATAAATGACAATGATGCCGATGTGTTATTTTTATTTGCTCACCTTCATATTTATATTTAATTATAAAAATAGTTTTTTCCGGGGTTAATAATAATATAACAAAAAATAAAAGGTTATGAGTTCACATATAAAACTAGTTTCACTATTTATCAGTAAACACAATCAAATCATCTCAAAATTCAGGTAGACGCTTTTGAATGAATATTATAGATTTAAATTTTCATAAAAATATTTAATCTTGTGCTGTAAGTAAACGTTCACTCTACACACACACACACACCTTCGCTACTAATTGTAAGTAATTTCTCAATGTCGCAATTTTTATTACGGAAACAGAGTTTTTTTTGGCATCCCCAAAAAATGTATATTTCCGGGATGTTATTTCGAATATGCATACTATTGTTTTACCATTAATTTTTACCATTCCCTCGATACAGTGATTTCGTTAATTATTCATTTGGATTGAATATACTTTAATATCGTTAATTTTAAAAATTGTTACATATATAAAATCATTTTTTTGCGATATTAAGGTGTAGGGGTAAAATTTAATGATGCACCAACAAGAGTCATACATTTTAAATTCCTAAAATAACTGGTTTAAAATTTATTCGAAAAAAATAACCCCTAAAAACTTAAAAATTCTTCTAGCTCAGGATAAAATATTTTCAAGAAAATTCGAACTTATATAATATTCTTTCAAATTGACAATGTATATACTTGCGGTGAGTTGTACTTGGATGTGTTTACTGGTTAGTATATATTGATATATTGATTATATGTTTGATTTTATAATAGTTGCTAAGTTTTTAATAACTTTTAAATTTGTGTATGCCCATTGCTGCTGCTTATTATTTATATTATTACATGTAATATTATAAGTACTGTATATAAGTTGTAATACTAATAATATATATTAAAAATTAAGGTAATTGAATTTTTAACGATTAATATAAAAATAAAAAAAAAACTCCCATTATGTTATTTTAATGTTTCTTGTAATGTAAATGTATTTCTATTTTTCTTTACTATTTTATTATTATTTTTTTTTAATTATAATATACAATAAAACAAAACAAAAAATAAACGAAAATACTAAATAATCTATTATAAAAATGTTTTTAAATTTTTCAGATTTTGATGAATCTCAAGTTTGCCATCAGGAATGGAATGACCAGGTAAAATATTTATTGATACATTTTAGAGTTATTTAATTATTTAATTTTAATCTTTTTAATTTTTCTCTTATTTAGGGAAATTCTAATATTATTAATAATAATAATAATAATAATAATAATATAGAATGGCAAGAACAATTTACTCAATGGCATATGAATAATTCACAAAATCAATAATGTATATTTCATTGTCTTTTTGTAATATTTTTGTGTTTTTATAACACTTTCAAACATTCATCCGTTTTTTATGTTTATTATTTTATTTAAATACATATAAATAAAAACTTTATTATTTACAAAAAAGAAAAAAAAAATAAGAAAAAATGCTTTAAAACAATCAATTTTGTTTTTTTTTATTTAATGTTACTTTAATTTTAATTAATTTAAAAATATTAATTGTGTATAGTTATGGGTAAAGTAATGAAATAAAAAAAAAAAAAAATTGCATTTAAAAATTAATTGTTAAAATTAAAATAGAAATTAAAAAATGATATATTTTACTTATATTTTTTTAAAATTATAAAATTAATTTCTATGTTCATTAAGCGGAGAGAGGCAGCCAGTTCTATGTTTTTTAATAATTTAATTTTTGTGATATATTTTAAAAACATTATTTTTTTTTGTATATCTTTTTTAAATTTATACTCAGAAAATTTTTTAATAATAATAATAATTTTTTCTTTTTTTTTTTTCTTTTTTATTATTTTGTGATAGTTTTTTTTTTATATTTGATAAATGGAATGAAATTATTGTTATTTTATATATATTTGTTCAAGTACTTTTATTTTTTAAATATTGTTATAGACAAACGTGTTAACTATTATTATTATATTATTCATTTTTTATATTATAATTTTTTTGTAAGTTTTTAAATTTATTATAATATTTTATTGAAAATTGCGCTTGCTTTATAAACACATAAACGAAACAAAATACAAAATATTAGCTTTTATAATAATTATTAATACTATTGTATTTTAAGTCCGTTTTTCTTATTTTTCGTAACCTAAAGATTAAAAACAATTAATTTTCGATGATAAAATTCTTTGCAAAACAGTTAATAATTTATAATTTATAAAGAACTTGCAAATTGTTTTTTTTTTTTTTTTATTTTGTACTAAATAAGGAGCAAGTTCTAAATTACATTTTATAATAAAATTACACACACACACACACACACACACAAACAGACTGATAATTAATTGTATGATTTTGTCATATTGAATAGATTTTTAAAATATAATATAAGAAAATATAGATTTAATATAAAACTTTTCATCGAAACATATGTGTATAGAGAAACATTTTTGAATACAATATGAATTCTATAGTATAACGTAAATATCAGAAAATTAACTAATAAATTAATTCGCTATAATTATGTCAAATTGTCTATTAGTTATTATGACAAATAGTTTAAAAGTAATGTGTTTTTGAAAAAGTAGAAGTCGTAAAATAGATATAATCAAATGGGAAATTTAAATTTAAAATTATTTGAAATAAATCATTATATCGCCATTTCGTAGCTTTGATTATACTTGGATTAAAAAAAAAGCCTCTGTCAAAGGAGCAGTTAGATAAACGTAAATTTTCATATGAAGCTGAAGGAACAAATATAATAAAGTATAAAAAGGAACAACTAACTGAACAAATAAATGCAATCCATCAGGATCGCAACTATACGGACGTAATGTATAATACGTTGCACCATTAAGAATTATAAAACTTGTTGCATTTACATTGTCCGACAAAACGAATGGTCCGGTAAGGTTTCTAACAAACATACCAATTCATACATTTACACACTCACAATCGGTGTTCATATCAACATATGAATTTACTCAGTTCATCTTCAATCGCAAATTTTGTGAATTGTGTAAATTGGTCATTATAATTGAAAATGAGACTCATTTCTATTCAATAGAATTATTTAACCAAAAACTCTAGTCTTTTTTTTTTTTTTCAAGTGCACTGCGCAGCACCTACAACTACTTTGTTTTGAAATAATTTTATATTTATAGTTTGTTATTTGATATTATATCTATAAGACTTTTTTTTTTTTTTTTAATAACATTCAAAATGTTTGTTCTAAAACTAAAAATGAAACATTTGATATATCACAGTTAAATTAACGAATTTTATTCTCCAAAAAAAATTGGTTTAACAAAAATTATCTACCTTAAGTTATGAAACTACGTTCATACATAATTATAGCCTACACGTGCAGACCGACGGAAATTTCAGCTTCATTTCAGAATTTCATAAACTTTAAAATTAGATTAGACAATAAGATTTCATAAGAGTAAGTTACGAACTTTTGTGTAAATTTGAATGTTAAGAAATTATATTAAAAGTTGAACAATACAATTTCATGTGATATATTTTAGTAAATTAAAAATCACTTTTTGTATATCATTGGTAATTTTAAATTTCGTGTCTATTATTAATTTTTATTATTGCATAGAATTTATTGTATTTTTATTCTACATCTTAGTAGAACCCGGTCGCTCCATTAAGATTATCTAAAACCAAAAATCTTTTAATTATTTATTAATTATATTAATATAAATCTATTAGTTAATCGATCCACTTCCAATGTGAAATGCGAAACGTATTATACAATTTTCTATTATTATTATTATTGCTATTCATTTCTGTTATATATCTAACTTTTAATTCTCGTATTAAAACAAAATTAAATTACAAAATAATAAAATCAAGAAGAAGGCCTACAAATATTACTAAACTAAAATACATATATAATTAAAGGACAAATTATTAATATAATAAAAAATTAATATAAAATCGTAATAATATATTACAAGAAAATTTTAATCGTTTATTCTTTATCTATTTATAATATCTTAAGAATAAAAATATTATTTATAAATAAATTGTGTGTGAACATTTAGTTATATGTTATATATTATAATATATGATTAAAAAAATCAACAATGACACACAAATTAAATAAATTCAATGTAAATCAAATGAGATAGGTTTTTTTTATTTTTAAAACAAACAAAATTTAAAATATAATATAATAATAATAATAATAATAATAATAATAATAATAATAATAATTATAAAATAAATGAATAATTGTGTAAATATTTAGTTTAAAATAGAAATCGAGAAAATTTTTTATATTATAATAATAATTAATTAATGGGTTTTTTGATAATTGATAAATTAATTAATTAATGCTATAAAGTATCTATTTTATAAAATATTTATTAGACTTTTCAACTTAAAAATAATTAATATATATTTTTTTGTGTGCGACATTTTAACTAATCGATATCACTATTGTACATTTGCATGTATATGATACACCATCGTATACACATAGTATAAACAATTAAGATAGAAAAACTATTCGCTTAATTTTCGAATGATTACACTAATTACAAATGATTTGGTCAATACATAAACCGAGATATGAATAAAATAATACATAAATTTATTTATTTTTGGGACATTGATATGAAAATAATTGTAATGAATGATAACTATATATATTATATTAATAATATTATAAAAAGCAAATGGAGATGTTATCATTTAATTTAAACTGATATATTTGCTTTACTGTTTTGCAACATTTATGTTCGATCAAAAATTTAAAACGCAAATAATTATAAATTACAAAAAACCAAAATTTATTATTTAATTGTTTGAAGATGGTTTTTATATTTAACCTATTGAAAAGAGTAAAATATATTTTAAATAGGTTGTGTGAATCGCATTGGCACAGTACTACTGTTGTCAACTGTTAAATATCTATCTTCTTATGCTTGTTACACCAAGCCCCACATGATTTCATATGTACACAGACATATTGTCGATTCCACTATCTATACATAATCAGTTAAATATGCATACACAGCTAAAAAGTCTTTGTATATTTGATTTTAACTAATATACATAATGTTAATATTTGAATAGATACAATTATAAAATCAAATCAATTATTATCAAACAAAATTATGCCATTATGATTTAAGATTAAAAAATATTTGCAAATATATATAAGAATTAAGAGAATTAAAATTTTAAGATATTATGTATTAGTAATAAAAAATGATATGGGAGAGGCGAAGACACATTCCAAAAAAATACTAAAAATGAAAATTAATATAATTATATAAAATATGTAGGTAGTCACAATTTATACAATAACAACAACAACACAACAAAATTCGTAACAACGATAATGCATTTTTTTCTTTCTTTATTTTAATATATACATATTAATATCATGTAGTTTATTTATATATATATATATTATATACATTTATATATAAATACACCTATATACATTATTTGTAAAAATATATATTAATTTAAAATTGTGTGTTTTGGAATATAATGCAAACAAAACAAAAAATTAAGAGTTTATTTATTATACGATGTGTTGTGGGTGGTGGATGGAGTGTAACATCGAAAGTTTTATTCGCAATTAATAATAAAAATAGCAAAAGAAATTCTAAATTTATTAAATATGCTCCTATTCGGGCGGAAAATATTGTAATATTCTTATAGTTATATTACAATATAAAAAAACCAGCAACATAAAAAAAAAAAAAAATGCGAAAACGAAAACAGATTAAATTTAAATATACAAAAATATATATATATGAAATTGTATCAATAAATTAATTTTATTATTTATACTATTAATTATATGTATCATATCAACCTTTATTAATTTTTGGTGATACAACATAGTACTGTCTCTATACTATATAGACAAAATATGTGCTAAAGAACTTTTCCTACTTCAGTAGGCAAAAAAAAAAATTCTATATATGTAAACTTTTCATATTTCATGTTGTGTTACAAAATTTATATTTTTAATCATACTACGTAAACTGTTTTTCACGTACACAATCTATATGTCATGTACTGCTATCAAAATTTTAGATAGAAAAAATAATTATTTGCAACAATATAAATAGTATTTTATAAAAAAAAAAATACAACAGTGTTGTATATACTATAAATATAATATTCACATCTATATAGAATATTATAGTTTGACACTATTGCTCTTATGATCACAAACACATAGTTTATAATATATACCAAAAAAAAAAAAAAATTATGAAGATCATGCTTCACTATCACTGTACTAACATAAATACAAATAATATAAATTAAATGTAATTACTACATATTATATTGCATGCGTGTGATTATATAATATAAATTTACGAATACAAAATAATATTTCACTGTGTTTACTTTACGTTTACACACGTATTACATTGTGCCAATTTACATATATTGTATTATATAAAATAAAATACCCTACAAACGTTTTTATTCATTAGACAAATATTGTTCAAGAAATTCCTTTACGATTATGTATCAGCTTGCATGCATACTATATACGGTTTACTAGTTAATATATTACACTGACTTTAAAAGGTTAATTTTTGTATGCACCGCCATTCAAAGTCTCGATTGTCTCTAAACACGATGCTGCAAATCCATTTTTAAACAACCGATAGATGAAATAATTTGTAATAGACCCACACCATATGCGGTTAAAACCATATATAACTAAAATCTGATTTATTGAGTCAACGGTATAGTGAATTTGTAAACAAAATACATATTAAAAAAATGTGATAAATATGAGCGTTTTATATTAATTTGAGTATATCATAAATGTATGTATGGTACATTGGGTACGGGGAATCTGTGTAGCAAATCGCAAGAGTCGATGTACTCTAATTATCTCTATTTTATATTTGTTATGCGAACACACAAAATGTTTTACGGGATCGAAATATAGAGATAATATAATAAATATATAAATGTTCTTATCAGGAGTTTTAAGTATAATTTTTTTTTTTTTTAACAACAAAGTATAAAAATAATTATAAAAGCAATTAATAAGAATTTATAAATTATATGCGATTTTAGTATATGCGTGAAATATAAAATAATTTCATAATAATAAAATAATGTGTTTGAAATATTATAATTTTAAATAAATGTACATATATATATATATAATAGCTTAAATATAATTATATTAATAATAAGATAGATAATGTTTAGTGAATATTATTATAAATTGAATTAATTAATTGTTATTCAAATTTGAAGTTAATTTTAATACAGTTTAAATATACGTTTAATCATAAATATGTTTGGCGATTACTATATAAACAATATTTTATTATATTATCGCTAACGTCGTTATAATATATATATATATATCTATATATAGCGTATGTGTGCGGTGTGGCTATCAAATATTCAAATATAATGCTATATAATTGTGTAATTATACTAATATTATTTCATAAGAATTGTAATTTAATTATACTAATTTAGTTTTATAATTATAAATAATTTATGTATTAAGATTAAGGGGTTATATATTGTATATATGCACAGACAGACACATCTAAGCAATATATATACAATCGGATTGAAATTCACACTAACGATTTTATCATATAGAAAAACAAGTATACAAACGTGTAATTCAAAGATTTTTCGCTTAATTGACTTATCAATTCTTATATTCATTTTTTTTTTTATGGAATATTTTTGCGAAGATATGGTTTTTGTTTTTTCCGGTCGTATATTTTGATGATCGTTTTTAAAAACAGCTTGATGTTTGAAATCGTTTGAAGAAATGGAAGTATTTAGTGTGTAACACTTTCGGTTTGGATTTATATATTGTTCTTATTAAGGAACATATATGTACATAGAGGATATATAAATAAATTTTTGAAAAATTATTTCCTGAAATATATTTCAATATTATAAATATGCAGATTTATTAATTAATATTATTATAAATCGTAGACATTAAACACAAGGTATGTTATACTTGGCTAGAAAATTCTTAGATTTTGTAAAATTCAATCTAGTTATTCTATAACCACACCTGCGGTATACATACAAATTACAAACATATATATGAATATAATATATAAGAAATAGAGTTAAGAGTGTGGTAAAACTTTATTTAATCATTTTTATTAGACATTTGTTGGTTTTTTTTTTTTATAAACATTTTATCGCATTTAATTATAAATTATTCCATTGTGTTTCATAAATACATAGTATATAAAATATGTATATATTTTTTTTGAATTACATTATATATCTTGTCGTTCATTGTTTTTTAATAACCAATTGTATTATATTACAATAAATCAAATGGATGTTATAAACTCAGATATTAATCGGCTGAAACTAATGTTATCATTTTTATGGGATTACAAATAGAAATTGTCTAACTTTTACACACACACACACATCAGGTGTTTCTTGTGTAAAGTTGCATGAGAGTAAAATCTCATAAGTAAACGGATCGATATAGTGATAGGGATATCGCATGTTTGTATCGAAATTGATAACAGTACCCCGTTACAGTACCTATGTATATAATATTTTTTTTACTACATTTGTATATACTATAAGATAGCAGAAGATTAATGACATTATAAAAATATACTAACTATAACCGATTAAATTATTATTTAATACAAGTGTAATTTGTATTTATTTTTAGAATTGCTGAATTGCAATATATATTTATAGTTAAAATATAATTTAAAAAAAAAAAAATAAATATATTATGAAACAAGGTATTCTATCAACTAGAAAATATTCATCGTATCAAAATATTAATAATCAAGAATCGATTGAAGATAATAATAATAATGTTGATGATAATAATGACGTGGATGATGAAGAAGATAATAATGAAAATATAATAAATAGTATTCACAATAATGATGATTGTCCAACGGAAACATCATCAATACATTATCATAATGATTGTATATTGGAAGAACAACGCAAAGAAAATGCTAATAGAATTACATGGAAAGATGCATTACCACAAGTAATTATTATATAAATTTTGAAATATAATTATAACTATTAATAATTTATCGGTAAGAAGTGGTTTCTTAATCGATATTCTGTAAATTTTTATTATATTATGCAACAATTTATCTGCCGACTATAATAGATTAATATTATTGTATATATTGTAGTTCATTTATTTTCAAATTTCAAAGATATACATTTTTTTGATTATTAATATAGACTATAATAATTGGTAATTCAATTGAGTCTGCCGGCGTCAGTATTTAATGATTTGAACATTGCGCATTATATGTACTACAATGATTACTATATTACTATTATTTCGTTTTGATTACGATTATATATAAACTATATATTCATACCTATACTAAATTGTAATCTCTCTGTTTTATTTATTTGTTATATATAATATAGATATTAGCTACATGTACTGTAAATCTGTTAGTTATACAAGCCGGTATAAATATGGCATATTCAGCAATATTATTACCACAATTATCGGATTCAGATAGTACAATTCCTATATCAAAAGATGAAGCATCTTGGATAGGTAAATAATAAATAATTTACTATTACTATAATATATTTTTAAATATTTTTATTTATAATTCAGATTTTACAATTATTTTATTTATTTTATATAGCAAGTCTAGTAACATTATCATTACCATTTGGTTCAACTATTGTTGGTCCATTAATCGATAGATTTGGTCGAAAAAATATAATATTATTTAATAGTTTACCATTTATAATATTATGGTTTTGTATTGGAACCGCACATAATGTGTATACAATTTATATAGCCCGTATTGCAGCTGGAATGTCAGGTGGTTTAACAACCGTAGCTATAATTTATGTAAGCGAAATAACACATCCAAAATTACGTCCAATGTTATTGTGTTTCAATAGTATATTTGTATCGTTTGGGATTTTATTAACATGTGCATTAGGAATGTTTTTCGGTTGGCGTATAATTGCATTAATCTATGGTTTTGTCTCAATGTTAACATTTTTTTTAACTTCAATTATACCAGAATCACCACATTGGCTAATAACATTTCAACCGGAAAAAATTGAAAAAATAAGACATTCAATGAAATGGCTTTATAGAAATGAAAATGTAAGAATATATATTGTATTCATTTTTATTATATCATGTATAATTTTACGTTAATTTTTACTAGACCACAAACAATTTATGCATATATTTATTCTTTTTGTACTAAATTAGATTTATCATTTTCAATTAGAAATATTATACAGCCAAGCACATCAACAACGACAACAACGAGAACAACAACAACAACAAACAAACGCTCATCAAATTAGCAGATGCAATTCTTGGCTAAATACCTATAAACAACCAAGAGTCTATAAGCCACTAATATTATTATTATTCATATTTTTATTTCAACAATTATCTGGTGCATATGCTATAATATTTTATGCTGTTAATTTGTTTTTGAAAATTGGTGGTCATTTTGGCGGAACTATTAATGAATATGGTGCATTATTATTATTAGGTTCAATACGATTTTTAATGTCAATATTAGCATCAATGTAAGTGTGCATATATATATTTAATTAATTATAAATAATAATAAATAAATATTATTTGCTATTGGATTGTTATGTGACATTACAATTATCATGTATAAAAAAAAACCACTAAATTTAAAGAATCATCATCAAGTCATGTTACTGCAATTGGAGCTTACAGGTATCAATCAAACATTAATTAGAGTCAAGCTAATAAATTTCTTTGCCATGATCAATAACAATTTACCAATTGTTCGCAATTCATATATATAATAATTTATATAAAGTTTAAAATTTAAGCATACTTAAAGATAATCATATTAAATATACCAAAAATCAATCTTGTTTTCAATTCCAATCAAGTTTAAAAATACAAAATGTTAAAATAACTCACCTATCTAAAGCATAACATAATGTTAACATATTTCACATTGAGTGTTGCATTCTTGTAACCGTTGAAAAGATAGTCGTAATCATTCATTTCCATTCATTAAAATCATAAAATTCGGTACTGTTACAAAATTATATAAAATGCATAAACGGTGGTGCTGTGATTGCCATCACTATATCTGTATAACAAAGAGAAACAAGCTTAATTAATTATTTATAACAATTTTAATTTTAAATAATCACATTAATATTTTTTCTTTTCTCATTTTTGTATATAGATTTTCAAGAAAATTTGGCCGTCGATGTTTAATGTTTTTATCTGGAATTGGAATGTCTTTGTGTACATTATCAGCTGGTTTATATATGTATTATGAACAATTACGTGAAGAATATTTACAACAAACTGAACAAAAATTAAATGATGAAAAAAATATAACATTAGAAAAAGGTGGAAATGAATATTTACTATTAATTTGTGTGTTGGGATATGTTTGTTGCAGTGCCATTGGTTATTTAGTTATACCATGGACATTAATAGCTGAAATTTTGCCAACTGATGTAAAAGGTAAACTCGGTGGCATTGTTGTTGCCATTGCCTATATTTTAATGTTCGGTGTCGTTAAACTATTTCCATATGCAATGGATTGGCTTGGTGCCCAAGGTATATTTTTTATATTTGCAACAACCAGTTTTATTGGTGTTGTATTTATCTATTTATTTTTACCAGAAACACTTGGTAAAAATTTTGATGAAATTGAAAAATATTTCACAACAAATAGATAATATAATAAAATATGTAATATATATATTATTATAAACTAGTATTTACGATATCATATATGTATGTAATCAGTAATAAACAAATTCTATTTTCATCCCATTACATAAAAATAGTTAATCGTTAAAATTTAATGCAATTGCAATTTTACAAAAAAATTTCTTAAATCATATGCACAACCATAGAGCTAAATGCGTATGCAATAACCGAATTTTGGTTATATTAAATTGGGTATATTAAATATAATATACATATCTAAATGTAGATTTATTCCCTACCAACACGCACATATATTGAGTTAAGCACTCGATAAAAAAAATGTTTAAAATTTTTTATATATTATTAAAATAGCACAATATTTTTAAAATTGAAAATTCGTTAAATTATAAATAAATTTATTTATATTACGTTAATAATAAAAAATAAATTTGAATTTCTTATATAGCCGAAATAAATTCAATTGTTTTTTCTTTTCTCATGTGTCATCGATTTTTTATGATACATTTTTAATTTCGATTTTCATTATTGCTAGTTTTTGTTTTGCATCACGTCGTAGTAAATGAAAAATAGGAAAAAAAAAAAATTGCATATCATTTAATTATTTTATATTTAATAACTTAATGTAAAGTAGATAATTTATTATTTTAAATTTATATTTAATATTATTTTAGTTTTATTTTCTATAATATTATTAGTATTTAGTTAATGTGTGTTTAAAAAATGCCTACAATAAATTTTAACTTTTTTTTCCCTTGGTTGTTAATGATGCGTAAGTAAGTGGTGCTCCTCATTCATTTATATTTTATACATTAAAATATTTAAATATTGTAATTGTTTTAATTATTTTTATTACATTTGCTTCACAACAATTATCAAATTTATTCAATAATTGATTTTATTGGAAAAGACCGATTTTTAGTTTTTTAATAATCTATGAATTTTGACTTTTTCCAATGTATAAAAAAAAAGTGATTGGGCTGTGTGACGCGATAACAAAATTTTTTATGTATTATTATTGTACCAAATTATTTCGAAAACAAAAAAAATAATTAATATATTTAATTAAATCATAATTTTCGTAATAATTATAATAATATTAAAATTAATTAATTTCTTTTTTTGTCATTTTAGCTACAGCAAACGTGTTGGTTCGATTTTTTTATTTGTGAATGGAAATTGCATATAAACATATGTAAAAAACTAAAACGGACTATATCTGCAGAATATTCATACATCTGTAACAGGCGGCTCTTCTATTGCGGCTGATATGGTGAAAAGTGAAAAGGTGAGTACATTTTTTTGTTTTATTATATTTTATTTATCGTTTATATCGTTTTATTCTATTATATGACTCTAATTGTTTATGGAAAGTATATTTGCGATATTTTACCTATATTTTATATCATAAGATATTTATAATATAAAAAAACTATGGCAAAGTGAAACCAATTTTTTTATACCATACAGTCGGTGTCAAAAATATTGATAAAAAATATTCATTAAAAAGAATGTTTAATAGTAAACACTGTTTGCCTTGTTTACATACATGCAACGTAATATAACATGCAAATTTAAAAATATCAGAATTGAAATGGTTACACAAATTGTTAGATTAGTTTTTTTACAGATACCTTTTGTTTTGTTATTTATTATAAGAATAAGATTAAATTTTGTGATTTTTATACTACATGGTAATACAGCGACTTGATAGATCTATTGAACCCTACCTTCTAACTCCTGTTGTAACGGTACGCATCCCATCCATGCAGTTCCAACTACAATTTCGCTTCTATAATGAATTTTAGGATATGGAGTGGGTTAAAATGGTGATACTAGCACTACGATCCCGGGCTATCTTCTCGTTTGGAGTTACCATGACTTGATGATATTCAAAAGCAATATCATAATACTATCAACAACGATACAAGTTTTTAGAATGTAAGATCTGAATTATACATAAATTGGGTTATAGTTTGTTTTCTCACTGTAAATTTTAACTGTGGGTTAATTTTGATATAATATATAATATATATTCTATGTAATTTGTTTAAAGTGTGGTTGGTACACGTTCAGATGACTTATCGTTATTGAATCAAATGCTAAACTATATGAGTGTTATCGTTATTCATTTTTATTTGTTAACAATTCATGATATATAATCTCTATTCCATTAAATATACATTATTAACATACGAACATTATTATTATTGTAATTTTTTTCATTTTATAATTTATTGATTATATCACATCCAATCGGTGGTAATTTATTTAATATCCATTCTTTTAATATTAAAAGTTCCATTTTCTTTAATTCATGGTTTGTATTTTTAATGGTAATAAATTTACCCTTTATACCATATTTTTGTAATTCATTAAATGTAGTTTGTGCCCATTCATGTAAAACTATATTATCACGATCACCATGAAATGAAAGTATTTCTGGATATTTATTATTTGGATTATTTTTAATTGAATCATATACAATTGAATCGGTCATTAAAATAGCTGAACATACAAATACACCGCATATATGTTGAAATAAATGAAATCCAATGTGCATGGATAGTGTGCCACCCATTGAAAAACCACCTATTTGAATGTTATTATAATATTATAAGTAATTTTTTTTTTAAATAATTAAAATAGCTAAGTTTTATTCTTTTATTTACCAACAATAATACGATTTAATGGAATTCCTAAATCAACTTCTGATTGAATTAAGTTTTTGATTGGTTCATAAATGGCAGCAAATGATTTTCGATCTTCATTACCATCAAAATTACCTACTTTTATATCAAACCATATGTTTGATGACTAAAAAATATTTATTATTTGTTTAATTATATATTTGAATACAAATATATTTATACCTGCCCACTTAAAAGTGTGTACGTTTGAACAGGAGCGGTTGGATATATAATTTTAATATGCCCAAATTGCATATCTCTGCCCAATAAATATCTAACCCACCCAATTAAATTGTGTCCCGTATCAACTAATAATATTTTAATTTATAAAAATAATATGATTACATATTTATATATACGAGTATATAAAAAATATAATTCATAAAAGAACTAATCGATATTCACTATATACATCTTCAGTTAGATCCAAATAACTGAGCTCATCTATACGATATGTCAATTATAAACATAAAAGTACAAACTATATTGATGTGAATTTGAACATAAACAGCAATTACTAATTATTGGTACTATGTATACTATCTTTGTATGTTAGCCAACGGTTATAGTTTACATGTCATTTAATAAAAGTATAGTTCTCAAGGACTATTGAAAACTTGAAATCCATTGAAAACTTCAAAAACTAAATATTCAATTCATACATATGATATTAATAACATAAAATAAGATATGTATTTAAGTAACATATGGATGGATATATTTTCATACACTTAAATATAAATACAATTTAACAATGTCATTTGTAGCCAAAAAACCAATATAAGAAGATGCTTTATTTATATGAATTTTATGAATGATTATAAATACATGTAAAAAATTCATATTCCATAGCACGTTCCTTTTTAAAATCTAGCAATAAGTAATAATATAAAAATTATTTCAAAATGAAATTTTAAGAATGTACAATTGAATCAGAAGCTACAATAAATTAATATTTTAAAAATGGTATCATTTTATATAAATTACCTGAACCATGAAGAAATATTACAGTTCCAGAATGTGTTTTCCCACTTGGTGGTATAGTTATAGTATTTATTTTTAATTTCATATCTGAATACTTTATTTGATGCTACACACAGCCTGACTATACAAAACAAATATTTACCACTAAAAAAAACAACAAATTTATATTTAATATATATATAATACAAAATTAACAATGAAATTTATTCTCACTCGCGCAAAGTATTGATAATCTTTGTATTTATACACCATATTTTTAGATTTTAGCATCCAATTACACATTTACAATATTGATAATACTCAACTAATTTATTTTATTTAACATATCGTTATAATAATTTAATCACAACACAAACACATATGCAAAATTTATTATAATAAAAATATAATTAATATTATAGGGTAATATGCAACACTTTCCTTTACTTAAATATCGATTTTATAACAACCAGTAATTTATTTTCGTCCATGATTAGGTTTTTTTTACATGTATGCTTTGATGCGGAAAGTCAAGACTATTTGAATCTGAACAAACCGAATCAGAACTAATCAGCCTTTTAAAATACTTATACATTTTATCATGCCTTTTAACCCATGGCGAATTATTCAGTTAAATTTTATATCGACAGTAGAGATTGTGTTGAAATTATCGGGTATTGGTCCTAATTGAGAGAAAATATTCAATTTGTTAAGATAGATATCCAATATTATAATCTCGTATTATAACTCCAAATATATTGACATGCATTAGAACCGATAGCCGAAAACTAATTACAATTAATCAAATATGTATAACTATTTCAATTTTTCATACGCGTTGCGAATAACCATTCAATTCATTCTTTAACATGGTTTACATATTCAACCAGCATAATTTCAAATTTTAATATAATAAATATATTTTTTTCTATCAACTACTCTCGTGTCAACGTTTTGATAACCAATTTGTTATCATCTTCTTTACATCTTTTTCATTATTAAATATTTAAAATGATTTTTTTTTAAATAATATACAATACAAATATATAAAATTTATATTCAAATATTTTATGCGGTCTTATGTTTGTAGTCATTATTAATTTTTTTAAAAACATATGTTAACTATGTAAAACTGTATGAAATTAAAAAAATACTAATAACATACAAATACAGTTTATTTACACAGATTGATTCAAGAAAAGGTTGATACGTGAAAAATGTGTAGAGATAAAACTTGTATCCTCCTTGTATGATAATATAAATAAAGTGTTGGACGCTTCTCAAGATTAACAATGGCTGCACACTCCATTACAGACTATATTTACTCATATAAAAATATGATATTGTTGAATTAAGGAAGCAAATACCTTTCGATAATTGCATACCAATTGGGAAATTCTTATGTACTCTAATGCGTACTAATTTAGCAACTTGACTGTAATGAATTATGCATTTGGAGGGACATAACTAGCGAACTATGGCTATAAAATAATTTCCATATAAAATATAAGTAGTTCAATTCTAAATATTCTTTATACCAATATATCTATTCAAAAAAAAAACATATACAAAAGTTCACCTAATTCTAATTTTCTTAACAATTTAATGCACCAAAAACATAACACTCTTCCACATAAGAATAAGAATATAATTAATTTATAGTTTACCGTATTAGGCTTCGTTTACACTGGGCATGACAAGTATTCATACGCGTTTCAGTAAATTAATATATTGCTAAAATTTTTTGGGCAGTACTGAATGTACACTAATGTGATGTAATCGAATTTATGTAGACATTTTACACAAAATAGATACAGACTTATGGTAATTCTCAAAAGAATGGCTGCACTACACTTACACAATGTGTGTTCATCGGAAAAGAATACTAAATTTGATTACGGCGTACATTTAGTGCTGTCCAAAAGATATGGGTATAATTATTTTAGATGTAAACATCTAACATACGTATAAGTATTACGCGGATAATATCACGTAGACTAGTCATACATATGTTAAATGTTTCTATCTAAAATGCGTATTTTATTATAATAATACGTGTATGAATATCAATGTCATATCTAGTGGAACCGTGACCTTATTTTCATTTTTATAATTTATAAAGTATATCATTTTCTACAGGTGGTAATTTTTTCAATATCCATTCTTGTAATGTTAACAGTTCTTTCTTCTTTAATTCATGCATTGTATTTTTTAATGTAATAAATTCACCTTTTATACCTAATTTATGTAATTCATTAAATGTAGTTTGTCCCCATTCATGTAAAACTAAATTATCTCGATCACCATGAAATGACAGTATTTCAGGAAATATGTCATCTGGATTATTTTGATGTTTAATCGAATCATAAACAATTGAATCTGCATTTAAAAATGATGAACATGTAAATACTCCACCCAAATCTTGGAATATATGAAAGCCAGCATGTATGGCTAGTGCACCACCCATTGAAAAACCGCCTATTTGTAAATTATTAAAAATTATTATATATGGAAGTTCTTAAAAAATATTGCCATTAATATATTTACCAACAATAATGCGATTTAATGGAATACCAGAATCAACTTCTGATTGAATTAAATTTTTAATTGGTTCATAAATAGCAGCTAATGATTTTCGATTTTCTTTAGTATCAATATGAAGCACACGACGATCAAACCATACATTTGATGGCTAAAAGAATTTTTTTTTTTTAAATTAATTAATTATAATAATAGTTTAATTATATTATTATCTATATCTATACCTGTCCATTTAAAGGCGTATAAGGTTGAACCGGAGCTGTTGGATATATAATTTTAATATGTCCGAATTGCATATCTCTTCCCAATAAAAACCGTACCCATTCTATTAAATTATTGCCCGTATCGCCTAATTAAAATTATACACATTTAAATTTATAATTATAAGTGTTCCTCACCTACTTGTATAGATTTGTATCTACTCTATTTGTTATCTTATCTACATACATATATATTTTTTATTTTTTTAAGTACAAAGAATATTTTGGAAAATATTTCTTACCAGATCCATGAAGAAATATTACAGTTCCCGAATGTGTCTTTCCACTTGGTGGTATAGTTTTTATTATTAATTTCATTTTTGAAATAACTTTTAATATTTTGCACATTAAATGCGACTGTAAAAAGAATAATATATATTTTACGATACTTTTGTAATTTTATACACTTTTAAATACTTAAATTAATTATTATATTATCTTTTTTTATAAAATAATTTTATTTTCTTTTGATAATTGACTTTGACATTTAATCATCCATCATTCGTATTCACGAACTGTTTACATTCTGAAACGATATTATATTATTATATTTATTTTTTTTTTAACGAAACAAAAACAAAAATAATAATTCATGCATGAAAAACAATTTGACAAAATGATTAAGAGATAATGGTGAAATAGAGTGTATTCACATATAGTATAATTTAGTCGATCCGCAGCTTATAATAATAGACAGTTTTGGTTCAGAGCAAGAGCTTTTATAATCTGCGGTGAATCAGTTTGCAAGTATATAAGGTATATATATACGAATGAAAATTGAGATAGCAGAAAATATGATGACATTGTAAGAGAATACATTTTATTCTTGCTTTTACTTTGGACATTTCAATCATTTTTTGTTTTTGTAATTCTTTATCTTTTCATCATTGACTTTTGTTTTCCAGTTTGTCAATATTTTAAATTCTTCTATGGATATGAAATGCAATAATTAATTTTATAAATGGTTACAAAAAAAGTGAACAAAAAGAAAAAAATAAAAACAATTTGTGCATAAAAAATATTAATTTGATATATTAAATTCGTAATTTTACGCAATAAAAATATTTTAAATTATAATTAAGTGATTAATTATAATATTAAACAAATGATTTTGTTAAAAAAATTGATTTTTATATCGGAAATTTAAGTAAGAAAAAAACATTTCTTCCTAGTGATTTTTTTTCCAATATTCCGTTATGTCGTCTATTTCTTATTTATATATAAAATATTGTTAAAAAAGAAATAAACTGTAGAGCATATTACATTGCATTAAAATAGTGCGTAATTTATAAAATAATGGAATTAATATCAAATCTTTTTTCTTCTGATTTCCACATATTCCTTAGATTATTGGTATAATTTTTAATTTTAATATGTCTTTTTAGATCATATAAAAAATAATATATTGAAACATATTTCTTTTTACAGATCAATTGTTATTCATTCGTATGAGATTAACTTATTTGCCTGTATTGAATGTGACGATCGATGCTTGTGCTGTAATTGGAATAACATGAAGGCGCGATAATGCATGCTGCCAATTATGTTAAAGAATTTGGATAAAATTATACCAAGTAGGTACCAGATTTTATTAAAATAATTAATTTATAAAATATTTTTAATTGAAGAATTAATTGACACTACACTTGATTATAATATGTTAAATAATTATACACAAATTGTGTATGTATGGTATTATTACTAACTAATACCAGTTTTACATATTTTACAGACACCAATCTAATTTTATATTAGTTATTCTATATTCTGTAATCAACAATTGCATTCGAGAACCTATTTCGAGAAATAGGATTATATAGTTATTTATTAACAATTTTCTTTAAAATTAATACCTAGCGCACCTTTATTCATTGTGCAACTGAATGATCTCTTAACCAATTTTATATGTAGGTTTGGAATGAGATTATATATAGGTATTTATTAACAAGTAACAAGTGAATATACAAACAACTTATAAATGATAGAAGATGAAGATAATAACAAACAGCGACGCACGCACCAATGTTGTTTTTGTTAATTTTTACATTATTTCGATGGGAAAAGAAAAAGTTAAATAAACAGAAATGACTTGATAAATATTATCGCACGAACCTATAGGACAGGAACTGATACATCAACAATCGCGATGATATTCTAATGGACAATAATAATGACGAATTAAACATGTCATACTAACATATCAATTATGGAATATAATAAATAAGCGTTCAATGCAAATTTTATCTTCAGTGCAATTAACAGCAATATTAGCATATGCTGCACATATAATGCAATCACAATATTAAAATTGATATAGATGCTGGTGTACCAAAATATAAATTGAAATTATTACGTACGTCATACCATTGGTGATAATTATTAAATATACTACAGGACCACAACCAATGGAAGCTTATGTATAGCATTTTTACAGTTATTTGTGATGGACAATTACATCAAAAATCTATGCCACACGTGGAGATAGTACAAAAAGCAAAAACATATATCATTACAATGAAGTTGATAAATTAGTCCTAATGGAAATCTATAACAATTCACCAATTGGTCATTAATAAATTATCGCAAATTATAAATTATATTTTAATTAAGTGATTGCTCGCCCCCATATTTGTTTTGTTTACTGGTAATATCAAATGTTTTTAAAAAATATTCTCTGTAATATTAATCTCAATTTTTTCTATATTTGCAGATGATTTAAAAAAAGTATATTGAAACAACACATAATTCTATTATTAAACTTATATTACTTCTGGAATCAGAGTTTATTAAATGATTTGTTAGCAACACACCATTCTATCAAATTGATGATATAAAATATGATATTTTAATAAATATATAAATAAAATAAGTTTTAAAGCTTGAATTAAATTTTAAATGTAATTGTATATTGTAACTATCACAATTAAATATTATACACGTATTAGAAATTATATTATACATTATAAATGAATACGGAATTAGCTAAATTAAAATTTCTACCAAGATTTCAATGTTAAAAAATAGCTTCATTTTATTATAATTCAAATTAATTTCATGAATATATAACAATTACAATTACATGTAAAGCTTATTATATAAGATAAATAACAAACAACCCCTTAATTATGAAGTAAACCTCATTAAATTGATTCTCAATTTGCAATATAAAGTTATTATTTAAATAGAACTCTCAAGAAATTGTTTTTTTTTTTTAATCAATCGCTGAGAATGTTTTTGAATTTAAATTAAAAAAATTGTAATCGTTCAATTTAAAATATTAAAATAAGTTTGTTAAAGGAACATATATTTATTTAAAATTCATTTAAAGTATTGTAATTAATAAGAAGTCATCATAAATATTTAGTTAATTAATTTATGTTTACTGAATACATGTTAAAAGGGTTAAAATTAATAATAGATAATAATAGAATTAAGATATTTATATATAATTATAAGTAAAAGTTAAGTATTTATGTGTATAATGTAAAGATAATTCGAAATTAATTGACTTCAATGCTTAGTGCAATTTGATAAGACATACAGAAAATGATTACAAGAAATTAAATACTTGTATAAAATCCTATTTTGAAATTAAATACCTGTATATAATGTCATTCCAAACCTGCATATCAAATTGCTCAAGGAATCATTCAGTTATACAATGAATAAAGATGAGCCGGGCAATCATTTTAAAGAAACTATTTAATAAATACCTGCATAATAGTATTCTAGTCCTATATACAATATTTCATCGAGATTGGTCAAGAAATGATGCAAATATTCCCTTTAATAGAAATGCATAGTATTACGTACACATTACCCAACCATACATTCAATACACACAACTACATAAACAGACCAAAAAATTCGAAAAATAACTAAAATATACGATTTTTTTGAGAATAGTTATTAGTTATGCAGATAATAATAAAAGAAATATACGATTTTTTCAGAATTGTTATTAGGCAATCATAACTATATGATAGTGAAAATATTGTTTAATTTTTATTTATTGGACGCGGGAAATAATACAATAACAAAGTTATAATATATAATAAATATAATAATAATAATAATAAATATATAATTTATAAAATTTATATACCGTACGGTATATTATAATTTTTATTATATTTTTTGGCCCGCCTCTAATGATAGAAGAAAAAATGACTTTGTATTGTATTACCAACAAATATTTAAATAAATAAAAATTAAACAATATTTTCACTATCATATGGTTATGATTGCCTAATAACAATTCTGAAAAATCGTATATTTCTTTTATTATTATCTGCATCATTTCTTGACCAATTTCGATGAAATTTTGTATAAATGATCTCGAAATAGGATTATACAGGTATGTATTAACAAGTTCCTTTAAAATTAATTGTACAACAGAATGATATCTTGGCCAATTTCGTACCAATTTGGTATGTAGGTTTGGAATGACATTATATGCAGGTATATATTAACAAGTAACAAGTAAAAATACAAACAACGGACAAATATAAGCAGAAGAAGATATAGCATAAATCTAATAAATAAAAATATAATATAATTACATCAAGTGGATCACAACCATCACAACCATCTATCAACCATTCCAGAGGCATTTTATTTTTAGAAGTGTTGCTTTAAAAAAAAACAAACATCTTATTTAACAATGGATTGCAGAAGAAAGTGACCATCAAGTGTTTTGAAGAGCCTTTAAAGATTAATATAAAATAATATAAATAATAGATATAAAACAATATAAATATCTGCTAATTATCACTAATTGTGATCTTTATTTTAATATTTAACATAGTTATTAAATTTAATTAATTTAATTTAAAAGAAAAAAAAATTTGTCTAATTATTTTATTAAGTTCATCAAGGGTTCCCCAACCTTTAACTACCGTCCAATGAAATCTGAAAAGAGAAAAAAAAAAAAATTAACTTATAATAAAATATCATTTCTTTGATTAACTCTCCGCCTGAGAAAACCTAAACATCAACAAAAAATATAACAACAAAAAAATATGGTAAGTACAAAATAAAAACATAAATAATATATAATAAATAAATATTTCATATACGAAGTACTACACCAACACAATATATATATAAGAGAAAGAAAAAAAAAAAAAAAAAAAGGACGACTCCACGTGTGAACACCTATAAAAAAAAATAAAATAAAAGTCAACTTCAATGTGATACCCATTCCGAATAAATAAATTCAATATTTTTGTACCTTATATATCGCAACCGACATATAAACATTAATAACAAGTGTAGTGTATGAGGTAGAGGTGTAGGAAACATTCATATGGGATATGAAATAGGCGGGTTCGAAATGCGATGACGCCCGCATGAAAAAAAAAAAATTCACATAGGTGGCTCCGGCCACCGGGTGAATTTACAATTTTAAAAAAATCCGAAAAAAAATATGAAAAAAAGTAAATAGAAAAAAAAGTAAATAGAAAAAAAGGTAAACAGAAAAAAAAAAAAAGGGAAAAAGAAAAAAGGGAATTTCTTTTTTGCTTTTTCCAGATTGAAAAAAAGTCAATTAAACATTTGGCACTAAAAAGCTCATAGCGTCCGATCCAATTAATTTTTTTCACAAAGTGTAGAGCACGTCCATGCGCAGTTTATAGGCAAGTCCTGGACCCATGACCCCTCCGGGAGCGGAGCTATGGCCATTCTAAGGTATTGTTTTAATTGGCTTTTGGGGCCCCCTAACTCCCGGAATACTCAATGGTTCCTAGTAAGACTAATACCAGTTGTAGTCCTCACCTGGGCCTACAATTTATGGAGGAAAATTTTTTCCCATCTACAACAGTCTTCCGGCTATGGCGGCCCAAAGAGTGGAATTGCAAATGTAGACCTTTCTTCCGTTGGATGGAACTCTAGGAAAAACTCATATATCCCAAAATCTAATGATGCAGAAAGATAAAGGAAGGTTTAATCTTTACGAAAAAAATTATTTTGGAATTTTCCGATGAGAAATGGGGATTTTCCTAGAACAACGAAAAACATCGATTTTCGCATGTTTTCCGATGGGATTTTTCCAGGTTTCCCAACGGAATTTTCCAAAATCCCTATTATCCCATATAGTAGACTATATACCACATATTTTAAGCTATAACACAAATCTCTAAGTATTATGATGGTCCCACAATAATTGCTCAAAGTAAGGCTTACCGAAAAAAACCCAAATTTCACCCCTTAATAACTCCGACAATTTAATTTTCCCAGAAGTGGTCCCAGGGGAAAGATGTGGTCCTTGTCCTCCTCTATTGGATTCCCAAAGGAAAATGCGCTAGCTCTAAAACTCAAAATCTCAGAAAAATTCATGATTTGGATCCGTTTTTGCGTCACCACAAAAGTTATGAGACGATTTTTCGATGTTGTCTTGAAATTCATTGAAATGTCCCAAAACTTACATAAAAAGTGTTTTTTTAACGTTTTGGACATTTATAGGTACCATTAATTGACCAAATTCGGACATAACTTTTGCGGTGCCTTTTTTTTTAAATCAAATTAATGGTCCGATTTATCTGAAAATTTCCAATTATCTTAATTAAAATATTAGAAACACATTTTACCACTATGGAACATCAAGATTTTCACGGGTTTTCCCGGAATTTTCATTTAAAGTTTTTCATTTGTATGAAAAAAAATTATGTTTTTATATGAAATTTGATACTCGTCGAAGGAAAAAAAATTTATGTGTGTGTGTGTGTGTGGTTTATTTGTAAAAAAAAAAATTTTTAATAAAATTTACATACGAAAAACAACATATACAAGTCATTTCTTTTTGTTACGATTTTTTTTTTCCATTCAAGATAATGTAAACAATAAAAAACAACAACATTGTTGTGTGTGTCGTGTATTGCAGAATGCAATGGAAGTATGCTCGTCAAAGGAAAAACAATTACAAAAATATTTGTATGTGTATGTGTGTGTATGAGTGTGTATGTGTGATTATTAATAAAAAAAATTTTGTGATCTAATAAAATAAAATTAATATTTTATTATTATTACAAATACAAAAAGAAAAAAATTAATGTTTTTATATGGAAGATATGGAAGATTTTCCCGTAGAGAAAAAAAAAGAAGATTTTATTACTTGGACGAGTATTTCTGCCAGTAAAATGTTTAGAGATTTCATACAAAATTGTCCATTTCAATTTATTATTTTTCAACGAAACAATGAAGTTGGGATCACACAGAAAAAAAAAAAAAAGAAAACAACAAATACAATAAATAAATAAATAAATAAATAAAATATTAAATAAAAAAAAAAAAATTATTAAAACAATTCCAAGCACTGCTGAATAATTGAACCAACAAAATATACACATAAATCCGTAATACAAAATGCTATTAAAAATTTACTTGACAAAATTAATCTTTCCTTTCGTTTGGAAAAAAAAAAGAACAACAAAAATGCTAATCGAAAAAAAAAACAACTTAAAAATTGATAAACAAATAATTAATCAATGTCTACGCAAATTAAATTTGAAAATATAATATAGCCAATAGCGTAGCGACTATGATACTTGGTAAACATAAAAAAAAATAGTTTTCGCTTCTTTAATTTGCATAGTTTCTTTTTTAATGTTTTTTTTCAAATTTAAAAATATTCCTAACCTAATTAATATGCACTTAAAAAGAACAAATGGTATTCATTTGATATTCTCTTTTTTAAGTAAAATAAATAATATTAAATATAATAATAAGTACCTTTTTGCTTTTTGTATATGTCGTAAAAAAGTAAAAAAATTGAACATTGATTTGTGTAATACACATCAAAAATTTCACAATGTAAACATTGATTTGAATATGGCATCTACCAATCATTCCTTATATCATATTGAAGCCAAATGATGATAATTGATTGATAGCACAAAAATCTAAATATAAAAATGTGTATACATTAGCATTAGGTGAGGAAACTATAAGATAGATTTCGTTTTATTTTTGTTAAATTTATTAATTTTAAACTTACAATTTTATACATCACTAAACCCTTCAGATGGAATGGTATTGCTGCTTGTAATTATGTATACAAATTTCAGTTTTTCCTTTGTGTTACATCTTTGTAAATTAAATTCTAAACATAACGAAGCTACAGTCGAATACCTGGTTGTCTATTATCTTCCTTTCTTCCTCCGGTTAACAATATAGAATGTATTGCACCCGATCTAAACTTACATTTAGTAATTGTTATTATATCACACATTTTTTTATTTAACTATATTATTCATATAATATTAATATTATTTATTTGTTATATTATATAAAATAATTAATAAAAAAAAAACAAAGCAATATCATACGCGAAACTTTGCAATCAACCATTTTGAATTTTATTTATATTTTGACATACACCACATGATCAAATTTTTATGGCTATACTTTATAGCAATATAGCATTGTTACAGTATTTCCCTCTTCCAAGATATTATTATGGTAGAAAAAATTTGACAGTGAGAAACCATATGAATGTTTTCAATCATTAATAATTTTACTTCCTGCAAAAATCTATTAATTTTAGTAGAGTATAGTTTTGGGGCATGCTAATTCCAGTGGCACTTATAATGGTATCCATCAAACATTCATTACAATCAAGTTGGTAAAATACTCCTCAAAAGATTCTTAATTCAAATTCAATTATTTTTTATGAATGATTGGCTACTATAAAAGAATAATAATAATAAGATAGATATAATATCCCACAATGTATTTTCAAATAATGTTAGCCGTAAATATAATTGTATATTTCATGAGGTTGTGTTATTACGTTATTGGCATCCATCATATTTCAATTTATTAATGATTAAAAACATTCATATGATTTCTGATTGAAAATATACAAAAATTTTCTAGGTATGTAATTGTGTTCAAACACAAAAAGGCATCTGCAAAATAATAGCATCGCCCTAATTATTTAAATGCTATGTATAATAACTATTACATATCGCATCAATATTTCTTGTTTTAATAATTTAATATTTAAATATTCAATGGGTGTGCAAGCGTGTATGTATATTTTTCATATTGTTTAGTTGTTACTGTTTGTTTAGTTTAGTTTAAATTCCCAATAAAATTGTTTATATCACAAAACTAAATTTTACACAAAATTATATATCAATGAGAATTTGTTTTAAAATATATAAAATATGTTACTTTACACAAATAAAAAAAGAAAAAGGAAAATTATATCATATAAACATTATTAATTACAAAGATAAATTAAATAAAGATCAAATTTTTTTGTCATAATGATAATCATGATGATGTTTTTTAAAATTGTTGGTGTTGTAGTTGTTCCTGCAGCTTATGATGATAATTATGATATTGAAATTGATGATGATTGTCGTTTTCATTGAATTTGTTATTGTTGCTACTTTGTAGTACTATTAATTCATTTTGCTCCATTATGTTTAAATAATAACAACATCTATTTGGAATCTGAAAAGAGAAAAGAAAATTATGTTTTTAGTGTAATTTATATTTAATTAATTGAATTATCTATCTTTTGATACCCGTCTCATCCTCCAACCACTTCAAACAGTTGAGCTAGGATTTTTACCGTGTACCAAATATACCATAATTTTTCCACTA
Source organism: Bibio marci (assembly GCA_910594885.2). Classification (NCBI taxonomy): domain Eukaryota; kingdom Metazoa; phylum Arthropoda; class Insecta; order Diptera; family Bibionidae; genus Bibio; species Bibio marci. The sequence goes on along the minus strand of OU343118.1, from coordinate 22,100,539 downwards.
AATCACATTCAAATTTTTCGATTTTTCTGAAATTTCCCAATTAACTTATAATTGTAACATGAGAAGAGTTTGTTACCACTATTTTTCGTGGTTTTCCAAGTATTTTGTGTGTGTGTGTGTTTGTTTACATGTGAACATTCTTAATAATAAAATAATTTTTATATACTACTTTTGAAAATTAATTCTTTTTTGAATTTATATACATATCATATCATTCATTATGATTAATTTAGGATTACAAAAAATAGTAAAATTTTTATATTAATTATATTAATTAGCATGGATTTTCATTTAAAAGAAATTTAATCATTGAATTTTACTTTACCATGCCATACCCTCCACCATAAGTAATTTGTATTTTAAATTTTATATTATTTTTTTGTAATTTTTTGATTTTTGTGTGGATGTATGTATGGCCTGCATATATGTTAAAGCAGAAACGCTAATAATGATGTAACGATAGATAATTGGAATATAAAGATTCCTGAACTAATATCTATATATTGTAAGAATGCAATTTCTTTTCCATTGTACACAGGGACACATCTCTAATGTGTAGTGCGACCCTTCCTATTTGTTCTACAACAAATGTAACAATGTGAATTGCATTATAAATAAAAACAATTTAGAATTTTGATTTGGCAGCATTGCCATATATAATAAGAATAAAATTTTTATATATTTACATTAATTTAAATTTGTTATTATGTATATAATAAATAATAATTGTAAATTAAAACGTATTTTAATATTATTTTTTTTTTTTTTGTAGTAGTTCATTTTTACATTTTATGATTTTTATTTTTATTTTTTTTTTTTTTATTTTTTTGTACTTAAAAATGACTTAAAAAACTAAAATTACAATTTATTTCACAAATTAATAATTGTATATAAATAAAATATTTAACACCATCAATTTATATATTTTCATTAAATTCTATTAAATTATTGTTGTTATAAATTACAATATATATTTATTCGTATGTGTGTGTGTGTGTGTGTGTGTGTGTGTGTGCAAAATTAATTTTGCACTTTTGGATATCTTTTAAAGATTTTTAACGCTTGTTTGCTTTTTTTTTATTATTTTTAATTAAATCTATAAAAAAAAAAAAAAAAAAAGTTATAGATTTGTTTCGTTTTTTTGTTTTTTTATTTTTTTTTTGTTTTTTTTTTTATATATATTTTTTTTTTTATTTATTTTCTTTTATTTTTAGTAAATAATGATAAGAGAATATTTATAATTCTTATATTGATATATTGTGTATGTATGTGTGTGTATTGTATAATTGATTTTTTTAATAAAATATTTAATTAAATTAATCGATAAAATATTGTGTTTTAGAGAAATGAATTTGTGGTTTTGTAAGTATTGATATTATTGATAGTTAAACAAAAAAAACTAATAATAATTATTTTCTCTCAATGTCTTTTTTTTTTATACTATTAACAGGGCGGTTTTCTCGGTTTAGGATTTTAATCTGTGTGTATTAACAGGTGATTCATTAATACAATATATATATAGTATATAATTAGAATTACAAAAACATATAAATGACCGTTTCTCATTTTTGGGTAAATGAAAAAAATTTCAAGTCTGGAAAATTTATGCCGATATTGACAATTACAATTTCACACACAACACTTTTTACATGTAAATATTGTTTTATTTAAAAAGCAAAACAATTAGATTAATTTAATTAAATTATATGTACTGGCTGGAAGCGGAAAGTTCTAGCGGCTCTAGCTAGTAACGTAAGTTAGAACTTTTGAAATCTTCAAGTTCAGTACAATTTAGTATTATCTTTTTTTGCTTAATTACATTTGCTTTTGTTTTTGTTTCATAGCTATGATTTGTGATTATCGATCGATATTGTATAGATACCATAAAACTGAATACAACAACAAAATTTATGCAAATTAAATTGTTTTTTAACACATTGCTAGTCGTCTTCGTTTGCTACATATATATTCATTCACATTGTTTTTTTTATACGATAAAATACAAATTTTTACGTTATGTGAACGTGATGGGTTTTATATATACAATATATATAGAAATGGAAGTACCACTCGCTGACACTCTAAGAAACTAATAGCAAACACGTTACACGTACAATACGATGTGTTTACGATAAAGAGCTTTTAGCCTTCGCACACAATATTTAACTTATACTGAATCAATATGAATCACCGCTTTATAAATTAATCACAATTGATCCTAGACCGCACCGCCACGCGCCTTTGCATAATATAAACATTCAACATTATTTAATTAAATAGAATAAAAATAAAAAAAAAGCAGTACATGTAATATTAGGACTTGCAGCAAAATAACAAATAAAAAAATGTATAATAATGCAAAATAATATTTAAAAAAAAAAAAAAAAAAAAAAAAACAAAAACTAAATTAAAACTAATATTTTACAAAAAAAAACAATTAAAATTAATATTTTACAAAAAAAAAAATAACAATTTTCAATGTTTAATTTTGGCAGTGTTTTAAATAGGTTCAGCATGGAAGATATATATATTAATTTATACGTATGTGTATAACATATAACACAATAGTATTAAAAATAAAACGTAAATATATACAAATTAATAATAATTATAATAATAATAATAATAATAATAATAATAATAATGATGTTAAAAATACAAAAATAAAAATAAATCAAAATTGCCACTGACAAAAAAAAATAAATAAAAATAAACCGTACTTTTTTCTTATGATTCTTGTCGTTATTCTATTTTTTATTTAATTTTTTGCATTGTCAAAAATGATATTTTTCATTTCTTAACTTACACTAATTTATTAACATAATTAATTAATTTAATGTGTATTTAAAAAATGATAGTTTTCAATTCAATACAAGAGATATGGAAAATTATTAAAAAATTAAATTTTTTCACTATAAAATTATAAGAATTATTATTATGGTAAATATAACAATTTGAACCTGAACAGAGACGAAGAGAGAGATTCCATGCGGCAGCAACTGGTAGTTTTAAAAGTAATAAGAAATTTTGAAATAGTTCAATAAAAAATAATGGTTGTGTGGGCGGCTATTCTGTTGATTTTATAAATGTTTGATAAAAATCATTAGATTTTTTCGCGTAATCTTTTATTATCATAGATAATGTGGCACCAATGACTGATTCAATGCGTGTCTGCACACATATTGATAATTGTTTGTTAATTTTATTTATTTTTTTATATATACAATAATTAATAATATATGATAAAACTCGAAAAAATCTAATGCATATCCGAAATAAAAAGTATACGCTCTGATATTTTTACATCGAAATATTAAAAACGTTTTGCACATTATTATGCAAACGTAGAGAGATGATCAGAATTTAATGTTTCTAAAGCAAATAGCCATCAAATATATTGCCACAATCAACAATTGGATTGATATTAATAAAAAAAAAAACAAAAATTTAAGTTCGTGATATTCATACATAAAATAAAGTTAAAAGAAATTTGCATTAATAAAATATATAAATTATTAACTAAATGTTTATTTTGTTTTGTGCGGCGAAACTTGGAGAAAGTTTTTTCAATACATATATCCGTTTTACCGGTGCTGTCAGCCCCCTAAATTCACATTCATTATGAAAAAATATTTAGGTTACACCTATTTGGCTGATTAACCCATATAAAAATAATAGAATTATGAAAACATCAAATTTTCATTATAATTGCAGTACAATTGGTGAATTGTTATATACTCCCATACGACGGAGTAATTTACCAACTTGGTAGTAATGAAAGTTTAGTAGATGCTAAAGGCTCCATTTGGAGTAATATGACTAGTTAATACCTATAAATGGTACAATATATTTATACAATATCATTATTTCCTATGAAATATTATCGACATCGAATTATCAAACGTATTTATGGGCGTGTGGAGTGTGAAGAGCTATTTTAAGAATATTATTCTACAACAAAATATTGAAAATTTATTGAATTTAGAAAATATGTTTAAATAGAATTGAATTAGAAATCTGTTAAAAAAAACAAGAATTGTAATCTAATAACCACCGTCCCCCCTGAAACATATTATGTTCAAAATGATTAATTTGTATACTTATTGTGTGACATTTCTATCTAAATAATGTTATAATATTTTGAACATGTTGTTTGACCTATAGTAGGTGCATTAATACACTAATTAACATAGGTGCATATTTTTTTTTGAAATCATTTTACATGAAATTATTAAATAAATAAATTAAATCGTGTACATTCATTGGCACGACGCAAAACTTATCCTACCTATTACTAATTGTAAGTAATGTAAACATTTTTAATTTATAGTTCTCTTAACTCTATTATTTTTATGTATGATTATATGAACTGAGAATATGTGCATTTATATAAATCAGTAAAAAAATAAGAGCTAATACCGTGTGTGTATTTGCATGAACAACACAAGGCTTGGTTTTTTTTCATTTTTTTTTTCCAAAAACAGCTCTGTGAAAATAGTTTTATTATTACAAATGTTATTATATCAAATTTGTTCCGGTAAAAATATTGAAAAATTGAATAGCGCATATATTTTGAAGAAATAGATAGAATTAATTAATTTTGTTCTTCTATTAATCAATTTTTCAATTATTTTTAATAATTTTACATAATTTTTTTTTTTTAATGTTTTACATTAAATCTTTTTTTTTTTTTTTTATTATTAATTAACATTAAAAAAAAGCGAAATTTAACATTATAATTTTTTCATTTACCAAATAATTTCACTTATAATTTTATCTATTACTTGTGTGTGTGTGGAAGTGTGTGACAACAAAATACAAATATATTAATTTTCTTTTTTTTCTTAAATAAAAAAATTAAAATCTTATTAAGTCAACAAAAAACAAATATAAAAATAATTATAGGAGAAAAAAAAAAAGGAGAAAAAAAATGAAATAAAATAAAATAAAAAAATAAATAACAAAAACCGTTCATTTTTGTTTATTTTAAATGATAAAATATAGATTTGTCGTGGGCAAATTATTTACAATTGTGTTTCGTTGTCACGTGACTTCATTTTTATATTAATATTTTATACATTTATAGGATATTTGATTGTTATTCAATTCAATAAAGATTTCAATAAAAAAAAAAATTAAAAAAATTAAAAAAATAAAAATTGAACAGCGTGGCACGTTGATGATATAAATAATTATTATAGAAAAACAAAAAAAAAAATAATAATAAGAGAAATAATAAAAAAAAAAAAAAAAAAACATTTTTAATTAATTTGATACATTCCAGAAATAAATTATTATTAATTATTGGTATATATTCTTATTTTTATTTATAATATTATCGATAATAATCTCTTACTAATTTATCAATTATTGGTTTTAAAAACTTCCTATTTATGTCTTTAGGTATTTTTATTTTAATTTTTAAATTTTTTTTTTTATTTTATTATTTATTTTTATTGCTTTTTTTATAGTTTATAATTTGAAATTTGACTTCTATTTTCTCTTTTTACTATTTTAATATATATTTATTAATATATAA
>OU343118.1:21995000-22090000 GCA_910594885.2 Bibio marci | reverse complement strand
CGATATTATTCCTATATATTGTTAGAGAATATATCCAACTAAATCAGGTGAAACTTTTTTAGTTCGGTATTAATATTACACATAATATCCTATTGTTTCGAATTAAAAATAGTAGTATAATCTATACACTCCAATTTCTTATTTCTGCAATTGACATAAAGAATTTTTCTACAATTTTCCAATTACAATATAATATAAATATAATTCCCAAAGTTACCAATATTAATTATAGCAAAATCAAAATAATTAATTTGTAACTGATAAAACAAAAATTTATGTTGTTACAAATAGTAGTTTGGATAAGTTCTTTTTCCCTTTAAAAAATGTCATCACATTAAAAATAAATACATAAGTACGTAAGTATTTTAAATAAACAAATTATGTAAAAAAAATATATAACATGTAATCTGATAATACATTAAATTAATTTTTTTTTGCTTTTAACTAAATCACATCATCTCTGCAATTAATGAACGTTATATTATTATACACAGAATAATCTAAGCCGTTTTAATGTTTGATTCTTCATTTGCATTAATCGTAATTATTAAACATTCAATAAAAATCATTTTCCAATATATAAAATATAAACATAAATTGCGGATTGAGTTATACAAGTCCTCGGATATATGGTGAAGTGAATATATATTTATATTATATTATAGTAATGTTATACATTTTTGGTACGATTAATGTAGTCCGATTGTCCAAACTGAGAAAAAAAAACTCATTATTTGTTGATTGAACTAATTATAGCTGGCAAGTAGTGTAACACCACGGTAAATATACATTTATTTCTATTCTTCTTTTCTTAAAGTATTTAATATTTCCATTTCCAACATTTTAATAAAAAAAAATGCTGTTATCGAACAACAACAAAATATTTAAATATAGATAACAGCGCAAACCATAATCTCGTGACAATCATCCGAAAAAAAAGAGTCAACATTATTTAATGAATGAATTATATATTATGAAATGTAAATAATTATGTAAATTATATTTATAAATGATTTTTTTCATTTTTTTTTTTTTTAATATACAATTATATTATATATTACAAAATAAATAATTTGTACTAATTGTTTTGGTCAATGTAAATTATATTATCTATTAATAAATTATAATCATTTATTTATCACCATAACAATATTTTTAAAAAATAATTCAAATAAGTATTATTAAATAATAATTATTTTAATAATTTATTTTTTTTTTATTTTGTTATCATTACATTATGAGATTGTTTTTTTTTTTTTTTCTTTTTGCAATTGTCGTCGTTTTTTTTTATTATAAATATTCGTAGCAACAAAAACGGCAATGTAAATTATTTTTTATTTTTGGTAAAATAGAGAAATACTGATAAGATAATAAATAACCATTATTTATGAAAGAGCATTGGTAAATATATAACCAGTATTATAATAAATTCCTAATACAGAAATGAAATTAAACTATGAATTAATAAAATTAATGAATTACCCAATAACACCACGGCCATATTTAAAATGTATAGGACGCCATGGACAACCACCGTGTTTTCCTAATAATCTACATTGATAACGATTCATATTAAATGTACTAGCTTTATTACTTTCCAACATACTTCCAGCTTTTCGCCTTGATGGATTATAATAAATTCGTTCTTGTTGGCTATTATTATTATGGTGATGTTGATGATGATGATGATTACTATTATTATTATTGTGATTTTCAATCATAATCATATTTGATAAATCTCTATGATGATGTTTCTGATGGTTTATATTATTATTATCAATAAAATTACTATTATTATTATTGTAAAAATTATTATGTTGAGTTATTTGATTAGGATAATACGGTATTGCCGTGGTTGTGGTTGTTGTTGATGATTGTGATGTTGTGGTGGTTGTTGTAATTGTTGTTGTGGCTACTAATTGTGTAGAAACAACATGATCCATTTCTTGATTTGTTTCCCAAATGGCTAACCAAACTTTTTTTGCCGGACCGTTTTGTTCTTCTTGAAACCAAGCCACAGCTGGATCCATTCATTCAAATTATTTAAACACAAAACACTTTCAAAAATCTAAATGGTAATTTTTTTTTTAAATTATCACTTATTGTTATTGTTATTGAAAACAACTTATTTCAATTACTTACAGAAAAATGAATTGAAATTATTGTAGAATCAGAATATAATTACAATACAATACATTTGATGAAACTTTTATTATTTATATAAGAATAAAAAAATATTTATTATTATAATAGGTATTTTGTTGTTGGTTTTGTTACCAATCTTCTAAACTAAATATATTAATTATATTATTGCAATAATATACATCTAGAAAATTATTCGATTAACTTTAAATTTATGTTAAAATGAAAAATTAAAGATCATTGAAAAAATTTCCATATATGGGGCGTAACTAATTTTCTTATAATAAAACACATAATTCATATGAACACATTAGAAAAACTTCTGTAATTTCTATAATTATATTGTAATTTTAAAAACATATTTTTTTTTTAAATGCAATTATTAATTATTAAATTAATAAGTAATTATAAAAAAATAACTAGTAGATCTCATACACATCAAAAAAAAAAATTAATAAATTTACGAAAAAAGAAAATCTATCAAAATGGAATTGAATGAGACTTGAGTTGAATTGAGATTTTGACAGAAGACAAAATATTTTAAACAAACCTTTTAAAGTGTGCGTGTGTGGTGAATATATGTACAGAAGCGCAAAAATAGCAAAAAAAAAAATGACAACGCGAATCAAAAATAAATTTTTGTAGACTTTTTAATCTGGATTTTATTTTATTAAAAGAAATATTTTAAAAATTAAAATTTTAATTTTTTTATAAAAAAATGTCCCAACTATTATAGTTATTTATTTTGTTAATATTAATCTTTATAAAAAAATTAGAATTAAAAAACAGATTTTTTTTATTATAACACGCGTGTATTTTTTTTCTTTGCACCGCACTTTTTTTTTATTAACCAATTAACATATCACAGTATTTTATTTCTAGTCTATGAAGTTTATATTAAACAATATCACTATATATTATTGAATTCAAATAATACAACTTAATTTTTTTTTATTTATTATTTTGTTTTCACAAAAGAATCTATTCATATATAACCACCGATAAACCAAAACCAATAAAAAAATTTTCCAAACACAATTATACAAATCGTTTGATAATCAATTATTTTATATTTATGGTATGGTATTTGACAGTTTTAGTATATAGTGGCGCTTTTAGCGGCGAACGGGAGAAATATTAATCATGTTAAAGCTCACTCACACATAAGTAATTGTGTATGCGTATGCGCGATAATGCATGCATATGATTTTGACATTAGAATTCCTCGTATTTGCACTAACCTCTATGGAGAATACATCAGGTGACATTTGTGAGTAATTCGTTGTTTGGCTTATGATGGCGTATTTACACGAAACCCATAAAGTTGACAATTTTATATTAGGGTATTTATTTTTAATAGTTAGTTTTAAAGTGACTGTATCGGCTCAGTTTGCTTGGTATAGTGAAGTCATAAGAAAAACCTTACCAAAGCGAAGCTTGACTGATACAGTAACTATAGATACACCGTGTACGACACCTCGTGGTCGTGACATGTACGCTTGTTCGGTGCCAGTGCCTTCATTTCTTCTTATTGCATATAGCCACTTAGAACTGAGTTTTGGCTCGGTTTTCTATTTAGTTATTTACATTTTTTTTTTGTTTATTATGTACGTATAATTATTATTTAATTATTTTTTAATTATCTAAAAAGAAAATGCAACATGAGAAATTAAAAAATAAAACTAAAGTGCCAGATAAAATAAAAAATAAAAATAAATCAAAAGGGAAAACACTGACACGTCGTTCAAAGAGTAATTCTTTGTACTTTTGTGTGTGATGCTAGATCTAGATTACTTTTCTCACTCGACTGGTATTCTTTAAAGTTAATTCCATAAATATTTTAACTTTTTTTCTTTAATTATATTAGATGTGCACCTATTCAAGAAAAAAAAGTAAATTTCTTGAACAACAAAAGTTAAAACAAATGGTATCAAAAAATTTATGTAAAACTCAAGAAGTTGTTGCAAAACATCATAAAGACAAATTTATGGAAACAATAGATAATTTTTTACAAAATGATTTACTATTTAGAGATGTTAAAGAGGTTATGTCGAATACAGTAAATAGTATAATACGTAAATGTTTTCCAGAAAAATGATATTTAGATAAAAAACGCACTACTGCTACGCAATTTATAAATTCATTATATAGAACCAAATGATGTAGAAACAGCGGACACATTTGATGATAAATTATTTCATCAAGTTACATACTCAGGTTTAATGGAAAATTTACGTGTACGACGTGCTGATTTTGCATATCGTACATATGAAATGTTTTTACAACGTTATAAATGTTTAAGTAAAGGAACGTCGCCACATTATAAAAATGATTCAGCTCGTGATAGTGTACAACTTTTAGCTAACGAAATAAAATATGGTAAAGATGAGTATCGCATGGGTAAAACAAATATATTTATACATTTACCGAAAACATTGTTCGGCACCGAAGATACATTTCAAATGAAAAAACATTATTTAGCATCGAACGTTCAAGCCGCAAGTAATACGTGCTTTTGTTAAAGTTTTAATAACACATAATGATAAACCGAATGGTTATAATGACTCATATATTGCACATTCAAAACGTTTATGAGTAATACGCTTATCGTAAAATTTACCACAAAATTTGCTAGATAGATAATACATGGATTTGATGTTCGCGTCATTGTGCTGAAGCGTTGCTGTTACGTCAATTATATCGGCGTCATTTAGTTCCCTATATATATGTAATTTAAGCCACGAAATACGAAATCAATTTGAATTAAAAGTATTGGCAAAAATTTTATTTAAAGGTAAAAAGTAAAATTATGCTGATAGTATTGTACCGTGGTTTATTGACGAAAGCATTTCTAAACAAAGTACACAATTTAACAATTTTGTTACAACATCATTTAACATAGAAAAATTAAAATATTCAACACCAGCTTGAACGTTACTTTCTATTGAGCGATTACGCTTTGTATTTATTGGATGCGAAATCATTTAAACAAAAACATCGTTTACCATTTGATAAAATTGATTTTTGTATAACAAGTGAACGTGATAATTTAATGTTGGTACGTATACCATCTGAATTGAAAAAAGATAAAGGTGATTTAATATTACAAATTCCTGAAATTATTGAATGTTGCATATGGATTATTGATGTTACCGGTAAACCACAAAATGTGAATACTGTTAAAATTACATGGTAAGTATATTCTATTACTATATATATATTATATTATATAGATTATAGATTATTAATTATGTTATTTGAGGCTATATATTTATTATTATTTTGTTTTTATTTAATTGACGGTATGGTTTGTTATTAAATATCAAATTTAATCGACTATCCCGTGACACGGCACTGAAAATTATATCGAAAATGTTAATGCATCATAGTAGCACTATATATGGTTCTGACTCTGGTCGATTGCCAGAATTCATAGCTATATAGTGGCAATACCTATGTATGCTTATTATTTAACAATTGAATATACTTGTTATTTATTTCAGAAATATTATAATACATTAATTGTGTATATAAATATTTATTAATTTTACAACTATAATATATTATATACAGGGTACTTCTAATATTTATTGAAAAATGAATTATTTACTATTTATTTATTGTACGATCATATTTTTCAATAAATATTAGAAGTACCCTGTATATAATATAATATAGTTGTAAAATTAATAAATAACTATAACATTTAAATAATTAGGGCGATGCTATTATTTTGCAGATGCCTTTCTGTGTTTGAACACAATTAAATAACTAGAAAATATTTGTATATTTTCAATGAGGAATCATATGAATGTTTTTAATTATTAATAAATTGAAATATGACGGATGCCAATTTCGTAATAACAAACTCATGAAATGTACAATTATATTTACGACTAACATTATTTGAAAATGCATTGTGGGCTATTATACCTATCTTATTATTATTATTCTTTTATATTAGCCAATAATTCATAAAAAAATTGAATTTGAATTAAAAAAGCTGCTAGCTATTGATCAAATTACTATATATTTCCATGAGGAGTATTTTACCAAGTTGATTGTAATGAATGTTTGATGGATACCATTATAAGTTTCACTGGAATTAACATGACCAAAAACTATACCCTACTAAAATTAATAGGTTTTTTGCAGGAACTAAAATTATTAATGATTAAAAACATTCATATGGTTTCTCATTGTCATATTCTTCCACCATAATAATATCTGGGAAGAGGGGAAATGCTGTCACAATGCTATATAGCTATTAAAGAATATCCATAAGAATTTGGTCACGTGGCGTATTTTAAAGTATAAATAAAATGCAAAAAAAGGTTGCTTGCGAAGTTTCTCGTTTGACATAACTTAGTTTTTTGTTTTATTAATTATTTTATTTATACCATAATTATAAATTAATAAATAATAAATAAAAAATATAAATATTATATGAATAATATAGTTAAATAAAAAAAATTTGTGATATAATAACAATTACTAAATGTAAGTTTAGATCGGGAGCAATACATTCTATATTGTTAACCGAAGGAAGAAAGGAAGATAATAGACAACCAGGTATTCGACTGTAGCTTCGTTATGTTTAGAATTTAATTTACAAAGATGTAACACAAAGGAAAAACTGAAATTTGTATACATAATTACAAGCAGCAATACCATTCCATCTGAAGGTTTTAGTGATGTATAAAATTGTAAGTTTAAAATTAATAAATTTAACAAAAATAAAACGAAATCTATCTTATAGTTTCCTCACCTAATGCTAATGTATACACATTTTTATATTTAGATTTTTGTGCTGTCAATCAATTATCATCATTTGGCTTCAATATGATATAAGGAATGATTGGTAGATGCCATATTCAAATCAATGTTTACATTGTGAAATTTTTGATGTGTATTACACAAATCAATGTTCAATTTTTTTTACTTTTTTACGACATATACAAAAAGGTACTTATTATTATATTTAATATTATTTATTTTACTTAAAAAAGAGAATACCAAATGAATACCATTTGTTCTTTTTAAGTGCATATTAATTAGGTTAGGAATATTTTTAAATTTGAAAAAAAACATTAAAAAAGAAACTATGCAAATTAAAGAAGCGAACACTAATTTTTTTTATGTTTACCAAGTATCATAGTCGCTACGCTATTGGCTATATTATATTTTCAAATTTAATTTGCGTAGACATTGATTAATTATTTGTTTATCAATTTTTAAGTTGTTTTTTTTTTCGATTAGCATTTTTGTTGTTCTTTTTTTTTTCCAAACGAAAGGAAAGATTAATTTTGTCAAGTAAATTTTTAATAGCATTTTGTATTACGGATTTATGTGTATATTTTGTTGGTTCAATTATTCAGCAGTGCTTGGAATTGTTTTAATAATTTTTTTTTTCTTATATAATATTTTATTTATTTATTTATTTATTGTATTTGTTGTTTTCTTTTTTTTCTGTGTGATCCCAACTTCATTGTTTCGTTGAAAAATAATAAATTGAAATGGACAATTTTGTATGAAATCTCTAAACATTTTACTGGCAGAAATACTCGTCCAAGTAATAAAATCTTCTTTTTTTTTCTCTACGGGAAAATCTTCCATATCTTCCATATAAAAACATTAATTTTTTTCTTTTTGTATTTGTAATAATAATTAAATATTAATTTTATTTTATTAGATCACAAAATTTTTTTTATAAATAATCACACAGACACACACATACACACACATATATTTTTGTAATTGTTTTTCCTTTGACGAGCATACTTCCATTGCATTCTGCAATACACGACGCACACAACAATGTTGTTGTTTTTTATTGTTTACATTATCTTGAATGGAAAAAAAAATCGTAACAAATTAGAAATGACTTGTATATGTTGTTTTTCGTATGTAAATTTTATTAAAAATTTTTTTTTTTACAAATAAACCACACACACCTACACACACACACACACATAAATTTTTTTTCCTTCGACGAGTATCAAATTTCATATAAAAACATAATTTTTTTTCATACAAATGAAAAACTTTAAATGAAAATTCCGGGAAAACCCGTGAAAATCTTGATGTTCCATAGTGGTAAAATGTGTTTCTAATATTTTAATTAAGATAATTGGAAATTTTCAGGTAAATCGAACCATTAATTTGATTTAAAAAAAAAGGCACCGCAAAAGTTATGTCCGAATTTGGTCAATTAATGGTACCTATAAATGTCCAAAACGTTAAAAAAACACTTTTTATGTAAGTTTTGGGACATTTCAATGAATTTCAAGACAAAATCGAAAAATCGTCTCATAACTTTTGTGGTGACGCAAAAACGGATCCAAATCATGAATTTTTCTGAGATTTTGAGTTTTAGAGCTAGCGCATTTTCCTTTGGGAATCCAATAGAGGAGGACAAGGACCACATCTTTCCCCTGGGACCACTTCTGGGAAAATTAAATTGTCGGAGTTATTAAGGGGTGAAATTTGGGTTTTTTTCGGTAAGCCTTACTTTGAGCAATTATTGTGGGACCATCATAATACTTAGAGACGTGTGTTATAGCTTAAACTACAGGTCATATAGTCTACTATATGGGATAATTAGGATTTTGGAAAATTCCGTTGGGAAACCTGGAAAAATCCCATCGGAAAACATGCGAAAATCGATGTTTTTCGTTGTTCTAGGAAAATCCCCATTTCTCATCGGAAAATTCCAAAATAATTTTTTTCGTAAAGATTAAACCTTCCTTTATCTTTCTGCATCATTAGATTTTGGGATATATGAGTTTTTCCTAGAGTTCCATCCAACGGAAGAAAGGTCTACATTTGCAAGTCCACTCTTTGGGCCGCCATAGCCGGAAGACTGTTGTAGATGGGAAAAAATTTTCCTCCATAAATTGTAGGCCCAGGTGAGGACTACAACTGGTATTAGTCTTACTAGGAACCATTGAGTATTCCGGGAGTTAGGGGGCCCCAAAAGCCAATTAAAACAATACCTTAGAATGGCCATAGCTCCGCTCCCGGAGGGGTCATGGGTCCAGGACTTGCCTATAAACTGCGCATGGACGTGCTCTACACTTTGTGAAAAAAATTAATTGGATCGGACGCCATGAGCTTTTTAGTGCCAAATGTTTAATTGACTTTTTTTCAATCTGGAAAAAGCAAAAAAGAAATTCCCTTTTTTCTTTTTCCCTTTTTTTTTTTTATCTGTTTACCTTTTTTTCTATTTACTTTTTTTCTATTTATTTTTTTTCATATTTTTTTTTCGGATTTTTTTAAAATTGTAAATTCACCCGGTGGCCGGAGCCACCTATGTGAATTTTTTTTTTTTCATGCGGCCATCATCGCATTTCGAACCCGCCGATTTCATATCCCATATGAATGTTTCCTACACCTCTACCTCATACACTACACTTGCTATTAATGTTTATATGTCGGTTGCGATATATAAGGTACAAAAATATTGAATTTATTTATTCGGAATGGGTATCACATTGAAGTTGACTTTTTTTTTATTTTTTTTATAGGTGTTCACATGTGGAGTCGTCCTTTTTTTTTTTTTTTTTTCTTTTATATATATATTGTGTTGGTGTAGTACTTCGTATATGAAATATTTATTTATTATATATTATTTATGTTTTTATTTTGTACTTACCATATTTTTTTGTTGTTATATTTTTTGTTGATGTTTAGGTTTTCTCAGGCGGAGAGTTAATCAAAGAAATGATATTTTATTATAAGTTAATTTTTTTTTTTTTCTCTTTTCAGATTTCATTGGACGGTAGTTAAAGGTTGGGGAACCCTTGATGAACTTAATAAAATAATTAGACAAATTTTTTTTTCTTTTAAATTAAATTAATTAAATTTAATAACTATGTTAAATATTAAAATAAAGATCACAATTAGTGATAATTAGCAGATATTTATATTGTTTTATATCTTTTATTTATATTATTTTATATTAATCTTCAAAGGCTCTTCAAAATACTTGATGGTCACTTTCTTCTGCAATCCATTGTTAAATAAGATGTTTGTTTTTTTTTTTAAAGCAACACTTCTAAAAATAAAATGCCTCTGTAATGGTTGATAGAGGGTTGTGATGGTTGTGATCCACTTGATGTAATTATATTATATTTTTATTTATTAGATTTATGCTATATCTACTTCTGCTTATATTTGTCCGTCGTTTGTATTTTTACTTGTTACTTGTTAATATATACCTGCATATAATCTCATTCCAAACCTGCATACCAAATTGGTAAGAAATTGGCCAAGATATCATTCTGTTGTACAATTAATTTTAAAGGAACTTGTTAATACATACCTGTATAATCCTATTTCGAGATCATTTATACAAAATTTCATCGAAATTGGTCAAGAAATGATGCAGATATTCGCTTTGATAGAAATGCTTAGCATTGCGTATATATATATTCACCCATACATACAATATACACAACTACATAAACAGGCCAAAAAATTCGAAAAATAACCAAAATATACGATTTTTTCAGAATAGTTATTAGGCAATCATAACCATATGATAGTGAAAATATTGTTTAATTTTTATTTATTTAAATATTTGTTGGTAATACAATACAAAGTCATTTTTTCTTCTATCATTAGAGGCGGGCCAAAAAATATAATAAAAATTATAATATACCGTACGGTATATAAATTTTATAAATTATATATTTATTATTATTATTATATTTATTATATATTATAACTTTGTTATTGTATTATTTCCCGCGTCCAATAAATAAAAATTAAACAATATTTTCACTATCATATAGTTATGATTGCCTAATAACTATTCTCAAAAAAATCGTATATTTTAGTTATTTTTCGAATTTTTTGGTCTGTTTATGTAGTTGTGTGTATTGAATATATGGTTGGGTAATGTGTACGTAATACAATGCATTTCTATTAAAGGGAATATTTGCATTTATTTCTTGACCAATCTCGATGAAATATTGTATATAGGACTAGAATACTATTATGCAGGTATTTATTAAATATTATAGTTTCTTTAAAATGATTGCCTGGCTCATCTTTATTCATTGTATAACTGAATGATTCCTTGACCAATTTGGTATGTAGGTTTGGAATGACATTATATACAGGTATTTAATTTCTTGTAATCAATTTCTGAATGTTTTATCAAATTGCACTAAGCATTGAAGTCAATTAATTCGAATTATCTTTACATTATACACATAAATACTTAACTTTCACTTATAATTATATATAAATATCTTAATTCTATTATTATCTATTATTAATTTTAACCCTTTTAACATGTATTCAGTAAACATAAATTAATTAATTAAATATTTATGATGACTTCTTATTAATTACAATACTTTAAATGAATTTTAAATAAATATATGTTCCTTTAACAAACTTATTTTAATATTTTAAATTGAACGATTACAATTTTTTTAATTTAAATTCAAAAACATTCTCAACGATTTATTAAAAAAAAAAAAACAATTTCTTGAGAGTTCTATTTAAATAATAACTTTAAAATGCAAATTGAGAATCAATTTAATGAGGTTTACTTCATAATTAAGGGTTTGTTTGTTATTTATCTTATATAATAAGCTTTACATGTAATTGTACATTGTAATTTATAATCATGAAATTAATTTGAATTATAATAAAATGAAGCTATTTTTTAACATTGAAATCTTGGTAGAAATTGTAATTTAGCTAATTTCATATTCATATTTAATGTATAATATAATTTCTAATACGAGTATAATATTTAATTGTGATAGTTACAATATACAATTACATTTAAAATTTAATTGATGCTTAAACCTAAAACTTATTTTATTTATATTTTTATTAAAATATCATATTTTATATCATCAATTTGATAGAATGGTGTGTTGCTAATAAATCATTTAATAATACTCTGATGCCAGAAGTAATATAAGTTTAATAATAGAATTATGTGTTGTTTCAATATACTTTTTTTAAGTCATCTGCAAATATAGAAAAATTGAGATTAATATTACAGAGAATATTTTTTTAGAAACATTTGATATTACCAGTAAACAAAACAAATATGGGGGCGAGCAATCACTTAATTAAAATATAATTTATAATTTGAGATAATTTATTAATGACCAATTGGTGAATTGTTATAAATTCCCATTAGGTCAAATTTATCAACTTCACTGTAATGATATATGTTCTTGATTTTGTATTGATTCTGTTTATGTAGTTGTGTGTATTGTATGTATGGGGGGTATATGTATGCATAATGTTATGCATTTCTGTTAATATCTGCATAATTTCTTGACCAATTTCGATGAAATTTTGTATAACGTTTCTCGAAATAGGATTATACAGGTGTTTATTAACAAGTTTCTTTAAAATTAATATTTATTAATATGTGAAACTAAATATTTTATCATAATATTACATGCGTAATGAATATTTCGAAATGTCTAAGTAGTCTAATTGTTTTGTTTTCTATTATGGTAGGGATAGATGTAAATTTAATTTATGTTCCAACACTAACCTTGTCAATAATTGACACAATTGGTTGGTAAACCATATCATGACCATGTTAATAATGCTGATCTCTGCTTGAAGTAGCATTACCATATATATTCTTCAGCTATAAAATTATAAATTAAATAATTATTATTAATTAATAAGTTACATATTATTATAAATAATAAATTACCTCTAATCCGCTGAATTCAATTCAATTCAATTCCTCATAACATACCATTGATTTTACACGTTAATTTCAATAATTGGCGATCATATAGCAAAACATTTCGTCTTTCTTAATCTGTTTAAAAGCGAAAGAAAAACCGGAATATTAGTTAAAAAGGAAAAGTAAGTAAAATAATATATTTAATACAATTATTTTAAAAGATATTAGAAATTTCCCAAATTAAATCAATTTGATATACCAATATGTTGTAAAACTGTGCATCATATAATTTTGAAAATATTAGATTTCGAGCCAATAAAGAAACATTTGTGTTTTCATATTTTAACTGATTTTAATCAAAAGATTCAAACACAAAAAAAACGGCAAAAGTTTTTTAAAATTAATTTTAATTTTAATTATAATTTATATAATTTGTTTTATACGCTATTATTTAATGTCAAATTTAAATAGTCATAGAGAAGATTAGCATAATGAAGGAAATTGAATTCAATAAAACAGATAGAAAAAATAAAAAAAAAACCAGTGAAAATGTAGCAAAACGATTTCATGCATAGAATTGTTATGAATTTATTTTGAGAATTTTAAATGCAGAAAATCTCTATGCCTTAAATCAACAACAATAGTAAAGCAAAATCAAACAGGTTTCGGATAGAAAGCAATGCTCTGTATTTGATAGGATATTGTATTATTTATTAAAAATACGGATCGCTACCGTCAACTTCTCCTTCAATATAATGCATCATCACATACAGAAAAAACCAGTTAAAAATATATTAAAATCGGTGGGTTTGGCAGTGTTAATCCAAGCTCATGTATCAACAGATTTGGTTCAATCAGATTACCATTCTTCTATCGAGGAACAACGCACTTTTAATGTGGCAGGTGGTAGCACTTCTACAATTTTGAAGAACATAATGAATAGAGTCTTTCAATAGACTTTTTTTATGATCCATATCTACAAATTGTCTATCTAATCTATGTCTGCATCTTGGAATTTTTGTATTTTATTGCTTATTAATAGGATACCATTTAACTATGATAAAAAATTTTGTTGGAAAATGCAAAGAGAAAAATATTCTCAAATTGAAACAATTTTATATTTTTAAATTATAGTATTTTTCTTACCTAACATTGAATTGTGTGCTGCTTACTGTTTTTATTAGAAAATTACCCATTACGTACTGAACCAACTGATAATTTGGCAAGAATACATATAGCTGTAGCTACATCTTAACTGTATCTAACAAATAAACCACAGCATAGTATTCATTATTCATGATTGTTCATGTAAGATGATCGCTAACATATATGTTTCTGTACTGGCATAATTTTTAATGCTTCATTGCTTCTTTAAAACGAAGTCAATAATTCGGTAATGAATGGAAATCAATTTCTTCCAAATTACGTGTACACTGCACTCACGTACTGTCAAAATTTTGAAACTGGTTATGGTATTAATAGTACATTATTTTGGATTTTCTTTACCTCGAACATAAAATCCATTACTAAAATAATCATTGGCTGTAGATGAATCGCTTATTTAACTAAAAGATAAATGAAATTTTATTTTTAATTAATTTAAAATGTTTTTATACATTTTTACTTTTTTTTTTTTAGAGGTTATGTTACACGAAACATCTTTTAAAAACACAATTTTAATATAAATATTATACCTTTTCAGTTGGAAACCGCAAAATCATTAAGAAATATATAATTATCATTTGAAATGGTAATTTTTATAATTATTTTTGATAAATTATAAAAAAAAAAAATTAAAAAAAATTTCTTTTACATCACTTTCTTTTCTAGTACAAAAATTGCTTGACTTTTACTTTTTGTTTTTAAGTATCTTATTATTGAATAAGAATATAGATGGCTGTTGTTTTTATTTGACGTGATGCATACTTGGGCGGACCGATTCTTGGGTATAGTGACGTCAAGAGAAAAACTATTACAAAAGCTCTTTTAACAAACACAATTGCCTTCTCTTTTTCTTTCAAAATTTCACCAAGCGATGGTATATATAGATCTAAAATTGATTCTGGGCCGATACAATAAGAACTATAACCTAAATTAGATAAATTTTAAACTCATATTTCACGAAATTGTTACAATAAATACACTTATAAATGTATTATCCTATCGGTGCGATTATCATCAGCAGTTTGTCACTAGTTAGCCTGATAAACTACCCCATTATATAAACAATCGTACATACTTGATACTAATGCTATTTTTATTATATATTTACAATAAATACGAGCAGTGGATGTATTTCTCTATCTTCTGTCAAACTATGAATATTTTGTCAATTGTACTGTACTGTTATGCAGAATAACGGTACTGAATGTATAGTGCATATAACATAATCCAATAGTGGTGACTTGACTTGAGAATAATCACGTAATCTGCAATAACTTTGGATTGATTTGATTTTTAGTTGTAAAATGTTTGGACACGGAATTCAGTTCTGAAAATATATATTATTTTGCAGAAAATGCAAAAGAATTTACCATATTGCCAGTAAAACCATTTGTGTAAATTAATAATTAATATTATAAAATACGAGAAATATAAAAAAAAATTATATTTAAATAACTTACATTACAAATTATAAGAAAAAAAAAATTAACTTCTTATATAGGTTTGATTTTAAAATGTAAACCAATTAGTGAAAAAACCAAACACTTTAAATCTTGGACCAAATAATAAAAACCCCGCAAACCTTCAGGATCTTTTGATTGATTTACATCAACAAGTGAACCAGTTTTAGACGTTGTAAATGAAATGTGTTCATCGCCAATCACAATTTCTAATTCCTGAAATAAATTTGTAAATTTGATATTAATTTAATATTAAATAGCGGTAAATGAACAATAAATTAAAGTGAAAAATCTTACCTGCCGTCCTACACGATCCGGTGGTGGCCATAATGAATCATCTTCTGCCATAATTTCTGAATCAAGTATTACACGTTTTAGTTCCTCCATTACCGAATGATGTACATAGGCTTCTTTACGAATCATTGTATCATTTTTATAGTTGGAATTATTTGCATATCTTAGTTTACCATCGGGTCGAAATTCAAATTCCAAAAATTCGTGTCCAAATTTACCTTTATGTCCGACATAATATCGTAAATAGAAATCTTCTATAGACATATTCAAGCTTATCGTTTAGATATTAATTTTAATTATTTGTAATTTTTACTATTTTTATTTTAATAAAAACACAAAGCCACTCAAAATGAAATAAAATACCATTTAATTTAACAAAACCAAACCAAAAAATATGAACCAAGTACCGGGTGCCGACACAAAAGATGGAGGTGTCACGTCAGTTTACTGTCAAATATTGAGCAATATTTCAATATTCGACGAGTTTTTAGTAAATTTTGTTTTTTTTTGTGTAAGCTTTGATTATTTTATAAGCGCAAAAAATTGCTTGTATTAAATTATCATACATGTGGTATTAAAGTTTTTGATTCTTTTTGAAATAGTTTAACTCTAATAAATATAATCAATATGAAAAAAATAACAAAATCTAATCATCAATCAAAATAATCTTTTTAAAATCAGGCTGACATTTTATTATATAACATGTATACATATATATATATTTAGAAAATAATGGTATTGAAGTTACATTTGAAATTTGCAATCCAATTTACAAGAGGAATTGAGACGAATGTACAAATAATTAAATGTACAAAATACATTCAATATACAATACCATTAGACAAAATACAACGGTTAATCGCGGATGAATGCCTAGCGCCTGGATGAGTATGATAAAATATTTATATGCACTCTTGGTTAATCTCTTTATTTTATTGTACTATATTTTATTTTACTTATAGTAATTTCATTCAAATTATAATCATTATTATTTAATGTACTTACTTGTTACATAAATTTATCACAATATACATATTTAATTTATTGTTGATGGCTTTCTTCCGACTCTTGCCAATTTCGTTTTATCATTTCAATAAATTGAGTGTATAATTTTGATTTTGTAAAATAATAACAACAACATAGTTTAATAAATATCCAAGAAAAATACAAATATATATCAGTTTCCTTTTCAACTTTATGTGAAAGTGGTCCAATAAAATCTTCTGATGACACATATATATTTGCATTTAACGGTTCGATACCAGTATGTTTTGTAACAAATTTGATAAAGTTATTAACTGTTGGTATACTTTCGTTAAATCGTACAACTGGCCGACCTTGATGAAATAGTAGAATAGTTGGTAATCCAACAATACCAAATTCTGTATTTAATTGATAAAAACGATAACTATCAATTGCACCAATACGCAAGTCTGGAAATTGTCTTGATAATGCATTATAATGTGGTGCTACATTTGCACTTGCTGGACATGATTTTGTATAAAATAGCAATAATGCACAATTACCATCATGATGTAATTTCGTTGAATTTCCATGTGGTAACAATAATGTCATTACATCTTTCATTGTTGTTAAAATTTCTAAGGTACCATTACCCCGTTTTGGAATACACTTTATTTTAATTTGTGATTTATTATTCAATTGATTTGATTGTAAATATTCAATATATTCGTATGGTGAACATTCTGTACGTTCTTTAAATGTTATAAAATCTACAAAAATAAACCTTGTTGTGCCATTGTTTAATGACAATTTTTCAATCAATGCATTTGTGGCAGCTACATCTTCTTCATCATTTGTTTTTATATTACTATCCGATAGAAATTCTCCATTAATAAAATTTAAAATGTTTTGTAAACCTTTTAATTCGATTCCATTGATTCGTGTTACTATTGAAAAACCTAAGAAAAATGAAAAATTAATTATTAATAATTTTATACTAAATACTGCTTGTATTACCAATTGAAAGGAAAATTATAAACTTAATAATCATTTTGTTTATTTTAATTATATATAATATATATAATAAAATTATTTTGTTTATTTTGTTATTATTAATTATAAATAATAAATATAAAAGTAATAATGCAATTCAATTTCACAGAAACAAAAAAATTACCAACACTCAACACAATCCAGTGTGCACTGTCAAAGTTATTTAATAAAAATGTCCACAATTTACAACCAGTGCTTTTTTTCAAAAGTTTGGTTTTCAATCTCTCATTTTTTTTCACGTATTTTACATTTTCATACTTAACCTCACCTACACCACTATCTCAACACTTCATAAAATCCACAAATATTTCTTACTTTATTATTATTATTAAAAGAGTTAATTTTTCTCCATGTAGTATTATCGGTAAATAAATAAATAAATTTAATTTAAATTATATAAAATAATGAATCCATCAGCTATAATAAAATTAGATGAAACTGTTGTTAACCGAATAGCAGCTGGTGAAATTATACAACGTCCTGCAAATGCTATAAAAGAATTATTAGAAAACAGGTTTGTGGTGAATCTATTTATACTTGGAATCCTGGTTCCTGCAATTTAAATTTTTATATATCAAGTTTTTCTATTTATCTTTAAATTTTGGAAAATATTCTATTTCAATATTCAAATAGCTTAGATGCAAAATCTACAAATATTCAAATCATTGTTAAATCTGGAGGATTAAAATATTTGCAGGTTAGTAATAGTAATATAAATAATAACACAGTTTTCCTTCCCAATAGAAGATAGTATATCGTATATCTTACCTACTACGTATATATTAATATTATAGATTTATGATAATGGAACGGGAATACGTAAAGAAGATTTAGATATTGTTTGTGAAAGATTTACAACATCAAAATTAATCAAATTTGAAGATCTTACGACAATAGCAACATATGGATTTCGTGGTGAGGCATTATCAAGCATAAGTCATGTTGCTCATCTTACAATTCAGACAAAAACAATAGATGCAAAATGTGCATTCAAGTATTAATTTGAATTTCGAAATTTGGAAATAAAACAGTCACGCTATTTTTTTTTTTTTAGAGCTTCATATGAAAATGGTAAATTAATTGGTTCCATAAAATCTTGTGCTGGTAATCAAGGTACGCAAATTACAATCGAAGATCTATTTTATAATACACCACAACGTAAATTAACATTAAGAAGTCCAAGTGAAGAATTTCAAAAAATTTCCGATATTATAAGTAAATATGCTGTACATAATTCAAATGTTGGAATTACATTAAAAAAGTATGGTGAAAATAATTTTATTAAAACTCATTCCAATTCAAATTATATTGAAAATATTCGTACAATTTATGGCAATGAAATAGCTAAGGAATTATTAAAAATAGATTACGTTGATGAAACATTAAAAATAAAATTATTCGGATTAATTACGAATGTTAATTATTCTTCAAAAAAAGGAATATTCTTATTGTTTGTTAATCAAAGACTTGTTGAATCTGCAAGTAAGTTTAACTTTACCATATTTCATGTGCATATTTTAAATTTTAGTATTAAGTTAATTTACTAAATATAGTATAATATTGTATTAATTAATAATTGAGCGTATATTATTATTATTCCTTTATTTTTATTTTAGAAATATTAACATGTATAAATGAAATATATTCATTTTATATACCAAAAGGTAATCATCCTTTCATTTATATTAGTTTAGAAATGGATTCAAAGAATGTTGATGTAAATGTTCATCCAACAAAACATGAAGTTCATTTTATGCATGAAGATGAAATTATTGATAAAATTAAAGAATCTGTAGAGAAAAAATTATTAGGTTGCAATGAATCAAGAATTTACTATTCACAAACACGTTTGCCAACAACTGGAGATATTAATTGCACTGTAACAAAACTGAACAAAGAGGACAATATAGAAAATGGTACAGAATTAAAGTTATTAACACAAGCACCGAAAGATATAATACGTACTGATTTTAAAGAACAAAAATTAGAACAATTTTTTGGTCAATCTATTTTAATACCTACAAAACAAAAATCTAATATAAATCAAAATGTAAGCGAAAGCGATAAACATAATATTATTGAAATTGAGACTGATAAGATTACGCCACCTTCATTAATGTTTAATAAAATTTATAAAGTCGAAAAAATACCAGTGCCAAGAAAGTAAATTTTTTAAATTAAAAAAAAAAAAAGTAAATTAATTCAATGAATTTTTATATAGGGAAACTAAATTGACGAGTATTTTAAATTTGAGAAAATCACTTGAACAAAAAACTCATACAGGATTAAGAAAACTTTTAAGTGAATTTATATTTGTTGGAAATATCGATACTAACCGATCATTAATTCAATATGAAACGAAATTATTTTTATGTAATACAAAATTATTAAGGTATGACATTTATAAATTACATTTAATTAATATATAAATCTTTGATCAGTTTAGTAATATAGGAAATATATAATAGAATCATCGTATTGAATTTAACCCAAAATATTTGCATAGAATGAACACACTCAATCTAATGTGATTTGCGGAATTTCATGCGAATATTTATAAATTTTTTTTACTTGTTCACATATGCTACTTTTCAAATTAAATTTAAAATTCATGCTAACCGATCGTGATCAGTTACGTGCGAAAAAACATATCTTTGAAAATATGGTCTTGGAAGATACTTACAGATTAGCAATATCCTTACACACTATTATGAACATGGGCTAAAAAAGATCAATTATTGAATTGTTATATACTCTTAATTGACCAAAATTGTCTATAATGAATTTTTTGTAGATGCAATAAGCTACACTTGGAGTAGTAACATACGAATTGATGATGACATTTCACTTATTTTAATATTGTAAATAACAATAATATTACAATAAATCACTTTATAAATGAAATTTTATTTATAGTGAAGAATTATTTTATCAAATACTGCTTTATGAATTCGAAAATTTTGGTAAAATAAAGTTAGAGCCATCTTTACGTATTTATGATTTAGCAATACTTGCATTAACAAATGAAGAAAGTGGTTGGACACCTGAAGATGGACCTATAGAAGTATTATCAAGACGGATTGAGGAAATGTTAATTGAAAAAGCACCATTATTAAAAGAATATTATAATTTATGTATAACTGATAATGGTTTTATAGAAACGTTACCAATATTATTAGGTATATTTTATAAATAAAATAAAAAATGAAATAAAATAATTAATAAATTTAATGAAATTTAATTATGTACAGAAAATCATAAACCATTTATTGGATATTTACCAATGTTTATATTACATCTAGCAACAGAAGTTGATTGGGAAACGGAAAAAAATTGTTTTAAAACAATTGGCCGTGAGATAGCTATATTTTATTCAAGAATTTCAAAAACTTTACCGGATGCAGAATGGAAATGGATAATTGAATATATTATTTATCCAGCCATAAAAAAATTTCTTTTACCACAAAATCAATTATTATTAAAAAAATGTTTCTATCAAATAGCAAATTTACCAAATTTATATAAAGTTTTTGAACGTTGTTAAAGTAAGTTTTTTGTTTTATAATTTTCATTTTAAATATTTAAATTCCTATTCAATACTCTTTGTCAATATAGAAAAATTAATTAATTTAAAAAATCGGCTTGAAAATTATCGTGTTTTATGCTATAGCTTCTGGAAATTAGTATCAAATGTAAATTACATCATTGAAAACCGATAATATAATACTAATTGTGATTCGCAGTTATTCCTAAATCTTCAATTGCTGGTTGTGAGTGATTTTTATTTGTTAACATTAAATTTCCGGACGGTAATATACGGTTCGGGTTAATTTATATGCCAACACCTATATGTTTAACGGACGTTTAACCTTCTTAGGCATGAACTCAAAATGTTAGTACATAGATACGATCATATTATTGTTTTTAGTGTTTTTGATATCAACGTGCTAAATTACCTGTATCCATATACTCACGATTTTCGCATCTTTTGTTTCACCTAGATTTTAAAATATTTTGCTGCTGATCGGCATTATTGCTTGATTTGTCTTCAGTGTCTCAGGTTTCAATACTTATCAATTATTGCGCTGCTATACGTCTACCTCATATCTTTCTACTATTCCCTGATCCGACTATTCTTAATTCCATTCCTAAATTCAACCTATCGTAAAATAAAATAATGAACATACAATTCGTTAAGAGCTTGTATCAAATGTACATTTTTCAATTAAATAAATATTAGATAAAAATTTTACTGGATGCATGAGATTTATTTTTCTAGAATATGCTGAAAAATACGTATTGATTTTCTGAAAATGAAAATTTATAATTGTATACATTTTTTACATAGTGTATTCTGCGCACAATTGATAATGTACCTTTTTTTATAATACAGCATCTTTCGTTAACCGTGTGTGTGTGTATTTTAATAAATTCTGCATAAAAAAAAATTCATTGCGAATTATAAATATTTTGCGTTTTACAAAACAAATAGTTTTTGTGAGTGAAAAATATATTTGCTGAAAGTTAGATAGAAAAGAGAAGAAATAAAATAATGAATAATTTATTTATAAATTGTTATTTAATATTAAATATATTTTATTTAATAATAAATGGAGGTAAATATTATTATGTGTTTACTTTTTATTTGATGCTTTATTATTTTTTTATTCAATCAAATTTTGTAATATTTCGAACATTGTTTGTTTTTCATAGAAAATAATTCCTCTTTTTCCGATGATATTATGAATAACGATAATAAATATTTAAATAATTTTAAAAATATGTCAAATGCATCACCGGAATTATCAGATTATGATATTGATGGTTCATTAGAATCAATTAGTGATGGTGGTGGTGGCGTTGGTGATGAAAACAATGACGATGATGATGTTTCTGTACCACCTGAAATTTATCCAGATCCAGAAAATTTTTATTCACATAGAAAAAGTAATAATAATTTAATTCAGTGGACAACAATTGGTACAATAATAGCAACCGAAAGGAATAATAACAATGTAAATGAAGTGCAGTCGTCAGCAGTAACAACATCTATTACAACGATAAAAAATTATAGTGATTTTAAAGAACATGATTTTATTGATAATATTATGTATATTTATTATGATACAAATGATACGACGAGAAAAAATTTAGGTGGTAATATTATTATTGTTGGTGCTGTATTTGCATTAGCTGCACAAATTTTATCGATTGTAATTCCATTATTAAATAGTCGGTAAGTATGGTTTATGCACAAACAATTTTACACTAACGACTTATTAGATATTTTATTAACTTATATTTTTAAATTTTGCATAAATAATAATTAATAAATGTTATTTTTTTTTCTCATTTACCGTAGTCCATTACGAAATTTTAATTTTATAGCCAGAACGTCATTGCGTCTTCTTATTGCATTATTTCTATCAAATTTCATATTTATAATTGGGGTTTTACAAGCATCTAAAAATCATAAATTTAAATGTGAATTAATTTCAATTATATTACATTACTTTCATTTAGCAACATCATTATGGGGATTAATATATATTTATATTATTTATGATTTTGTTATAAATAATAATTTTCCAAATTTAAAATTAACATATATTTTAACGTATTGTGGCGCAGCATTTTATGTTTTGGTAAATTTAACATATATTATATATAATTTATTAAATATTATACAATTAATTACATTTCCTTTTTTAATTTTTCTATTTATTCTATATGCGTGCGTGCATAGTTTTCTTTTATAATATCAAGTGAAAGTTATGAAAATATTGATTATTGTTGGATGTCTGTACAACGTGGTATGATTATAAATTTTATGATACCAATATCAATATTAATTGTTGCTACAACAATATTTGGTACATTAGCATTAAAAGAAATATCATCAAAACAGCGTGATAATATGGTTAGAACAGTTGATGATTTTATAGACAAATTAAATCAAGAATCAATAAATTTACATGGAAATAATAATTGTAATAACAATAATAATAACTATGATAAAGATTTTACATCAGTGGTAAAATGTTGTGATGAAATGATAAGTAAAGTAAGTAAAATATTAATTACGTTAAAAATTGCATGACCTTTTTTTTTTTATTAAAATCCCATAAGGATATTTATTTTTAATTATTCTTCGGGATATTACTGTGTGTGTATGTGTTATGTAGGATATTGATCATTTTAATATAAATTCCAACTCTGCGGAGCATTCTTATGAATATATTTTATTTAATTTTATTAACTTCCACACTTTCCAAACATGTATATTTAATAGATGTTTCCTTATGAATTGTCGTCGGTTTCACCTGAAAATGAAAGGAATTTAATATTCAAAGTATAAGTTCAATTTTATCAAATGTAGTAGCAAATACCATCAACCGATTCACCTTTGTTTAAGTAGTTCATAATATACAGCTTCATTTTCTGATCCTAACAAATACACAGCAAATTCTTCTTTCTTTTTTCTTTTCTTTTATATACATACCATATATAAATACTGCGGTTAAAGTAGCTTGTACTTAAATCTTGGGAATTGGTAGGAAGATTTTTAATTGATTTCTTATAATAATTATAATATAATTTATTTATTATTCAATCGCCCAGGTTTGTGATGTTGATTTGGAACATGTTGATTTTTATGATTCAAAATTTGATTTGGGTGCATTATCAATGGCTGATTTATCATTACATAGTTCATCAAATGAAGAACAACCATCAGATTTTCCTGAAATTAAAAAAGCATTAAAATTTGCATTGTTTTTTCAACCAGCTTATTCTGTGTGTTGGTTTTTAGGTGTTGTTGCATTAGAAAACCGTGAAACATGTATTATGCCAATTGTATTTATTGTATGTTTTAATATATTGGTTAGTAATCATTTTAATTATATGTCTATATTGTACCTAGCTAACATTTCAATGTGTAGTATATTTATAAATAATGTAATTAATTATATATATATATATATATTTTAGAATTGGTATATCTTATATAATTCATCAAATATAACACCTAAAGTTATTGTTGTAAATAATGCAAATTTATCATCACTTGCAAAACAAATAAAAGCTCATGGTCATCATGTATTATTTAAAAATATCAATAATAATATAAATTATAATTATAATAGTAATAATAGTATTGCTAAAAATCGAAATAACAACGATCACAATCAACAACAACATCAACAATATCAACAACAACAATTAAAGTGTCCTGATACGATACCATTATTGTATTCAGATGGTACATTTCCGATACAATTATCACCAACATTATCATCACCGACATTATCTGAAGCAGCAGTTGCATCATCAGCATCATCATCATCATCATTATCATCATCATCAATAACATCATTATCAAAAAATAATCCAAAAAATGATGGTATTTTTAATAGAAATAACCATACATTTAATAAATCTTTATGTTTGGAAAGGTCGATGGTAACGTCACCAACAACTACAACACCAATAATGGAAACGGTTACAATGGCAACCACAACCAATATGGAAAATATAAATTTAGAGTTTATTAGCGTGATAAATTGAATTTGATTGTGTAGAGTAGATGATGTAGCATTATATTTATTTTACTTTTTCCTTATAAAAATTAAATTAATTAATTATTGATATTATATTTAAAATTATGTTTTTTAAGTATAGTAATATATATAATTATGTATGTTTGTATATGTGTTATAATAATAGTAGATGTGTGTTATGTGTATATATATAATAACAAAATAAATAAATAAATGTTATATAAATGTAATAATTTTTATTTTTAACATTTTATCGTTAAGTATAATAAAAAAAACCACCAACAAAAATTCAAAATAATTTACAAAAACAAATTTTTTTTTTCCTTTTATTTCATCGATGCATAATAGATCAATGGGAAATATATCGGGAATGTGCTAACATTATAAATGCACCTAAAATAAATAAACTAGGTGGTATCGAAGCCAATAGACGATATCGTTCATCAGTCATAGCTTCACTCTTTTTCGTTATTGACCAACCTAAACTTCTTTGTACAGCCATTTTCCATTTCGTATACCGTGCATTACGTTCCTCATCAGTTGTTGTTGGTAAAAATGTATCATATTTTACACTATCATAATGTCTAAATACATTTTTTTAAGATAATTTTTTAATACATTTAAATGTAATACGCATTTTATAAATAATGTTAATTTTAAAAAAATTTACCTATTTTCCGGTTTTAATATACATGCATTAATTCCTTCAGCTTGTCCAGCTGCCATTGCAACACCTAATGCTGTTGTATCCGTATGTTGTGATCTTACTATTATAAATAATAATAATAACAATTTTTATTATTATTTTTTTTTTATTACATAAAAAGTAAAATATAATTAGTGATTAAGAGGGCATAGTGTTTAAAGTACATATGTCTTATACAAGCCGGCTGGTTCTAGTTCAATTCCTGCTACTGACATTAGATAAAAAAATAATGAAAATCATCTATCGAAACGTAAGTGCATATTTTGATTGCAATGTTAAATGGATACACGACCGAGTGGCACTACATTGCTAGGGATGCTTTGGGGTGTATGTCTCAATAATCAGACTGTGTGTAGTCTAATCGGTAGGGTAACGAAAAGGAATCTCGTATACGGTGGTCTGATTCAAAATCCACCGAAATATTTAAATAAATATTAAAATAAATGTATATGCGGTTATACTTACAAACTGGAATGCCACTTAAATCAGCTTGTAATTGCATTAATAAATTATTTTCTGTCATTATACCATCAACATTTAATTTTGTTAAATTAAAACCGCAATCTTTATTCATTGCTTCTAAAATATCACGTGTTTGAAAACAAACTGCTTCTAGTGCAGCACGAATTATATGATTTTTTGTTGTAAAACTAGTTAATCCACAAATTATTCTGTGTGTGTATAAAAAAATATATATAATAAAAAACTTCAATTAGTAGTTAAGTTAATATATTATGGGTTATTTAACAAGCCATTTTCATCAATATTACATAGGCGCAGAGATTATTTAATTAAATTAATAACAATATTTAATAATTATTATATAAACCAAATAAGAAATAGAAAATAGGAGTTATATAATAAAATTAAATTTAACAAATATTTTGAATTAATAAGTTAAGTTTCAATTTTAATTGAGGTGAAAATTGAAAATATAATAATCGTTACAAAATTTTTATGATTTCTATTTGTGACCCAACAATTATCCAAGAATAAATATGTTTAAATATTAATTACAATTTAATAATAACATAATATTTTTAATATACAAAAATATTATTTATTATTTTTCTATAACAAAACGATAAACAAGAACAAGAAATACAAACAAAATAAAAAATGTATTGTGCAAATTATTCGCTCGAATAAAAAAAAAACTTAATATATGATTAAAATGTAATTAATTTGATAAACATTAAATTACAATATCTATCTATATTGACCTCGACCAAACGATCGTCTGCTGATTTCATTACTCTCACTCAGACTATATTGCCACAGGCAATATATTTAAAAAAAAAAAAAAAGGTTATATGTACTGCCTGGCCGCACATAAACTAAAAGACGTCTGCAAACACATGATCATATATAATTACAACTTTCCGAATCTAATAAATGATTACAAAATGCAATCAATTTCAAAATTTCTCAATGAAGAAAACTGTTTTCTTTAGTCATTCCGAAAATATATAGTCGTTCGTTCCGTTCCAACATTCCATATAAATCAAAGAAAAAGTACAAGAATAGAAGAAATGTATCTATTTTAGGTCGTTGTGGCCCGCAACTAAAAATTGAAAATCAATTACACAAACATGAAACAAATCCTATAATATCAAGTGGTAAGTAGCGTGAAAAATTTTCAACTACCAAATCGAATAACTGATGAAAACCAATCATGTAATAGAATATATATATAAAAAAAAATTGATAAAAATTAAATTCATCAACTCCTCGCGCTCTTTGTAAATATATAATATAAAATTATTTTTTAATATAAAATTCATTATGTATTATTATAAATTATATAATTTATTATTATCTGTAAATAATATAAAATATTATTTTACTATTTAAACTCGCGAGTTTTATTATCTAATGAGTTTTTCAATTTTTTTTTTTTTTTGCAGTTCTTTATTGAACCATAATTTTTCTTCAACCATAAAATGTTGAAAAAAAAATTATATTATTTTATATCAAAATGTCATTAAAACAAGAAATTGTAAAATAAAGTCAATACTAAATATTTTTTAATCTCAAAAAACTCTTATAAATTAATTTTAATGCCAGTCAGCCAATAAAATATACTTGTGAGCCCAATAAAAAAAAAAAAAAAATTGTATTAAAATGTAATAAATATTTTTAAAAACTTTATGGAACATAATTTCACATTTATCTCATCATTTTTATTTTATTATTGACTACATATACGAGTATATAGTATTTCTGTCTATGGTGATAATATTTATATGGTGATAACAATCGTTGCGATAAATAATCATACCCGTATACATTTTGTACCCGTATGTAAAAGTGCTCTACATGTATCTCTCTGTATAGTGTCCTACATATCGTATTTGAAAGTACGATGACAAAAATATGGTGGTTTGTTATTATATAGTGAGTTTTAATGGACGGTGAGTGGACATGAATATAATCAACTGAATATATAACTAATTTATTCGTTTATTGTAATTATAGAAATATTTATCGCGAAGAAACTGAAGCGTATTATGAGCGAATAATTTATCAATTTGACTGGTGGTATATATATATATATCATAATTTTTTAATAGTTTTTATATATATGTGCGCATAATATAACTTGCTATACACACTTACCCTCTTGCATCTTTGCGCCAATATGGTGCATAAAGTCCTGTAAATGCTGGTACAAAATAAACATCACCTGTTGAAAATACACTTCCTGCCAGCTTTTTAATTAATTGTAAATAAAAAAACAAAAAAAACAATTACTAATTGAACTATGTAATTTATAAAAATATTACTAATACCTGTTCTGATTCTTGTGTACTTTTTAATATTCTTAAATTATCCTTTAACCATTTTAATGCGGAACCAGCTACAGCTACAGATCCTTCTAATGCATATATTGTTGGTCTATTTTTACCGAATTTATATGCAACAGTTGTAACTAATCCATGTGTTGATAAAACTTTCTGTTCGAAATAAATAAATTTTGTAAATAATCAATATGTTAAATATCGGCCGAGCGATTGTTAGTATTCCAAATTAATTATTCAATATAATTTATATAAAAAAAAAAAAAACACCCTTACTTGTTCACCGGTATTACAAAGTAAAAAACATCCACTTCGATATGTACTTTTAGCTTGACCCTGTTTAAAACACATTTGTCCAACTAATGATGATTGTTGATTTCCTAATATCTAATAATTATATTATAGAAATATTATTTAAATATATAATATCTGTGATTATATATAATATATCGCATTCCGATAATGAAATACAATATATACATATATGATGATTACCTACACCACTTATCCATATGCCTTTTAATAAACCACTTGAAATTTGTCCAACTTTTTCCGATGAACTACAAATTTCTGGTAACATATCTGGATGTATTGAAAATGTTTTTGTTAATAGCTTAAAAAAAAAAATAAGAAAATTTAGTTTTTACATAACAAAATAATAATAAAATAATAATAAATAAAATAATAAATTATAATTACTGGATCCCAATGTAATGTTTCAATATTCATAAGTAATGTACGACAAGCATTTGTTACATCTGTTACATGTTTACCACCATTTATTCCACCGGTTAAATTCTAAATTTATACAAACAATTAACTTTAAAACCTATTCCTTCTGTTATTTATTTTTATCAATTACCCAAATTAACCATGTATCAACTGTACCAGCTAAACAACGTTTTTCCCGACATGCTTTTCGTACGGCCGGTATATTATCTTTTAGCCAACGTAATTTTAATGCCGAAAAATATGGTGATATTGGTAAACCTAAACCGTATAAAAATGAATTAAAAAGTAAGTAATAAATTTAAAATAATAAAAAAATAAATAAATACCTGATATTGATTTAAAATAATTTGTATTTTGATCTGGTATACGTGCTAAAATTTTATCTACAGTTACATCTGTTCGTATATCATTCCAAACTATATGTAAACAAATAAAGAAAAAATAATCATATATAGGTTATTAATGCAATCAATTAAGTAATTAATTAATTAAGTCGATTTATTGATTGTATATTATTTATATTATTATATTCATTAAACTATTAAGGATGGTGGTTATGAAGGTAATTTTGTTTCTTGAATTGTTAATATTTAAAAATCTGTCCGATTCGATAAATGATTCTGAATTACTTCAGACAGATCTTAATGCATGCCAGTAAATATGTAAACAACATATAACTAATATGTAAAAATTTAACTTTAATTTTAATTGTTATACCATTTTGTTGGTACTTTTTGTACATAATAGATAACAACACTTTATCCGAGTGTTTATATTAATTGCAAACGGAATTTTGGGAATTTCATATTGATTCAATTGTTATTAGATGGCTAATTTGGCCATGTGTTTATATTATTCGTGAACTTTCCGATCGACATTGTGTTGGTTCATTATATTTTTCATTCGTTTATTTTCTCCTTTGTCTGACCCGCCATTAAGTGTGCGTAGCTATAAGCATAGACTTGAACCATTTAGTATGACTATTCTTGAAAAACATAGAGAATTTAATAATTTGGTTTTTTTTTGTCGTATATGATTTGCTTAAATATAATGTGGACAATCCACATGCATTTCGAAATATATTGCAATTTAAATTAAATTAGACATCTTTGATCGGTTCCATCGCCTATCATTTTGATTGCGTTATTGTACCCATTATGAAATTGTTAGTAGTGTGTTTTGCTGCTACGATTTACAAGTGTTGTAGTTGTTTTATATTAGATACTATGATAAAAATGTAAATTATTTTATACCAATAGCGTTATAAAGTGGTTGTCCTGTATATTTATCCCATACAATAGTTGTTTCTCGCTGATTTGTAATTCCAATACAAACAATATCTTGCATTTCGTAACCTATATATATATATATATAATATAAAACAAAATGTGAGTTACAATTAATTATAATAATAATTATATATACAATTAATATAATATACCTAATGCTTTTAATTTTAGAGCTGCTTGTTCAATACAATAATTTACATTATCTAATATTTCCGTAGGATTTTGTTCTACCCAACCATCTTGTGGACAACATTGTGTTACCTCTTTCTGATGTGAACATATTTCTATAAATTCTGGTGCTTTATATATCTATACTCGCGCATACATACAACAATTACACAAAATAAATGATAATTTATTATCCAATTTATTTATGCTATTGAAAAATTTAATATAATTTTTATATAATACATAATAAATTATATCAATATATAAAATTAATAAATTTACCACAAATCTTGCTGTATTTGTACCGTCATCAATTACTCCAATCAATTTACTTCTATCCGCATGCATATTATATAAATTTTTATATTTACTATTAAATTTATTTGATTATAATTAAATTAAGCACCACGTGGTTTTTATAATCAAAATATACACAGAGGTACACTAATAATATTATAGTAATTGTGCGTATGTTATAATCAAAATTTATATTTATTTTTTTCTTTTCAATTATTAAATTTAAAACTTTATCTACTATAAATATATAAATAA
Organism: Bibio marci; assembly: GCA_910594885.2. Classification (NCBI taxonomy): domain Eukaryota; kingdom Metazoa; phylum Arthropoda; class Insecta; order Diptera; family Bibionidae; genus Bibio; species Bibio marci. The sequence goes on along the minus strand of OU343118.1, from coordinate 22,058,439 downwards.
TAATTATAGTATAATTAAATATTATATGTTATAGCAAAAAAAATTATTATGCACACAATTCATGTAAATCGTATAAAAAAATGTTACTTCAATCACAAAAATCATCATTAAATTCTTTTAATTAAAACGTGCTATTTTCGTAAAGAATTTAAATTATTTATCTTATTTTTAGCACTCCAATACTTTGAATCTTATATTTTATAATACATAGACAGTCAGATAATATTTTTTTAATAACAAACGACGTGCTACTTACTATCTCCTCAATCAATTTATTAATGCAATGCTATTGCAAAATCTATCACAGTTTCTCTATAATATCTATCGCACACATAGAATAGTATTTTTATTACAAAATATATGATATAAAAAATTTTTTTATACAGAAAATTACTAAAATATACTTTTTATCACACATTTTATATACTATGCTTATTTGGAATGCATACGAGCATGCGTTATACCATACGTTTGTATTTATTTTAATACAAATACTAAGAGATATGAAATATGCATATAATTTAGTTATTCATTAAGTTCTTATTTATTGTACAAATAACTAGTAAGAGGGCTCGTCCAAAGAAACGAGCCCCTTCCCTATTATACTACTCTAAACTGATTGCCTAATATCTAGAAACATACACAAATAAAAATAGATATATATCTATTTATAAATAATACACATGTATTTATACGATATATTTTGTTTACATTACGTACATTGAAGCACATATATATATAAAATTTTAGTTATTTATATAGTAAACATATTAATAATACATAATAATGTAATAAACGTGAGTGCTGTGAACTACACGTGTGATTTCTTATATTTATATATAAATATCTATATTAAAAGGTCTGTAACTTATACTTTATGAAGCGTATTAAAGTTAACGTAATATCAAAATTATTTTAATATAAAATGAGGTCAAGGTAATAAAATAATGATATTTACGTCATCTATATACTTATAAAATAAATATACTATATATATATAAAAATTTGTAATTTGTATTACACATTCATAGACGGAATTTAATTAAAAAATATACTACACTATTTGTTTGAGTTTTCCCAAATCAATTCTTACATTATAGATTACTATTATTATTTAATCACTTAAAAAAAAAATAGTCGCTCAATTGCATCATCATATATATTTATAAATATATTGTGTTATATATAAGTATTACTTTAAAATCTATATAATTATTAATTTATATCTCATTTAATTTTTTACTAATTATAAAACTCGATAATTTCATATATCTTTATTGTCATCGTACACATAACACATTTGTTATTCCCGACAGGAAGTACGCGAAGACATAATATGCAGTTTTTTAAATTGTCCATTTATCTGAACCGATATTCCTAACACATATATTATTTATATTTAATTATAGTATATACATAAATAAGTAGTAAGAAACATTGTCAATTTATTGCATGATTATTAGTGTTGCAAAGTCGAGCTCTCATCTGTGAAAATTAGAGCCACGCAGTCAACCTATAAGGATAGATATATGGCTAGCTTTAGATGTAGTAAAAGTTGTGATGTTATTATCCCTAAAATTCGGGATTGTATTGGAAGACGTATAATAATAATAATAATAATAATAATAATTAACTTATGTACATTGTATATCTATATAAAGCATATTGCCAAAAAATTACTAATACATATAAATAAATATTCTGAATATTATAAGCGATTTAATTTTTTATCAAAATGTAATAAATTATAATAATTTTGATAGATATAATAATATAACTTTATCAATATGTTATAGATAGTGAATTGATTATAAATATGATAGAGGTATATCCAAATATGAATTGTCGGATCAATATAGTATAGAGATCACTCTGTCACAACACATAATGGATATGGTCATGGTGCGCGTGCTATTAAAGCTAACAAATAGAATGTATAATATCGAATCAAACAAGTTGAAGCATATAATGATGTATATACTTTATCATACATGTATAGAACACGCGACCATCTATAGAGAACCAGATATTGATTATTCAAAATTTCAAATATGAAGCAAAATTGGATATTTATGGTATGGAAACGGAAACGGGAGTAGTATGTCTGCTGAAATCTATCATTATTGTTCGCCGTTAATATTATTTAATACATATAAATGTATAATATATTTACTGCAAAGTAATCTCTCTATCACATATCGCCATATCCATATATTTTAACTATTGAATATTTTCTTTTACATATACTAAAATCTATTGATTATTATTTATACTGTTATGATGAAAAATATATTTATATTTATATAAAATAGTTATTATGAATACATGAAATATCAAGGACACAGTGTTTATCATTTTTGAGTTGAAGTTGAAGGATTTATATGTCTTAAATGATAAAAATGAACGATTTATTAATTGATTTATTATAAATAAATAAATAAATAAATAACACATTGTAAATAATAAAAAATGTTTCGCTATTTTTTGTAATTTAACTAAATCATTGTTAGTTTGTGTGTATTTGGTATTATGATTTAACGTGCGTAGGCGTATAGAACACACATAGAGAGAGAGAGGTGTGAATGATTATTATAAAGTAAAAAAAAAAAAAAATCAATTTATAATAAAATAATTTTTTTAAATGCCTTATCTAATAAACTAATAGAAGTATAAATTTAAAATGAAAACTTAACATAAAATGTACACAAATTTTATGTTGATAGCTTTTATAATAATAAATAATAATTAGTGTCCATCAAAAACCGTCTATGTTTGAAATTTAATGTGTAATTTATATATTAGTTTAATTATATATATACATATATATATATACTAGATGGTCGTTGTCATCCTGATGGAAAGTTATTCGATTTATGCGTTAACCATATATATATATATATATATATAGATGATACGTAATATCACAACGTATGTCATCATAATAAGTTCAAATAATATATAGAAACGCATTAGAGAGATGAATAAAAAATTATCAGTGTATATTGTTGTTAACACAAATTTCTATTAATTCATTTAGAAGCTAAATATATATATATATTGTGAAAAATACAGTAAATTATTTGTATTTTAAGTAATTTATAATTGATTTTCTATGATTTTTATCAAATTTCTTGTGATATAAAGAATGACAAATATTGTTATAATCGACTTGTGCGTTAACTTATAACACAACATATGATAATAGAGATGATGGTCGCGATCGCATCACCTTTAATATATTACACTAATCTGGGATATATATTTGTTATAGGCTGTAAGACACAATTATAAAAATCTCAAAAAAATTTTATAAATTAATGTTAATGCACTTCTGAGTGATCGTATAAACTTTAAATTCAATCAACAATTTTTTCCATTCACATTTCACACAACATAAAAAATGTTAATCACAAATTATAAATTGAATAATTTTAAATATTTTTAAAACAAAAATAATATAAAAATTTCTTATAACCACACACAGCAAAATTTGCACTACAAATAAAAAAAAATAAGTATTACTAATATTTTGATAAAAAAAAATGAAAAGAAATATTTTCAAACAACTCCTAGCGTGTAGCTTTGAAAGTTATATTTAACACACTACGTTGATGTTGTTGTTATTTTTATTATTATCATACTTTTATAAGGAATTGATTTGACTCAATGCTATTGTCGTTATAGTCGTCGTGGTCGTCGTGATCGTCGGCATCATAATCAATCTATAATTACTGGAAATATAAAAAAAAAATAAATAAAAATAGTATACAAAAATATTGATTATCGCGATATCGATATAATGTGTCTTATCATAAATGTCGTTACTACTGCCTGCTGCTAAGTATAAACATATATATACATTCATCATTCATATATATTATGAATATATATATATATGATATTCAATTATATAGAATTCGTATCTAATCTATGTTTGTACTTTGTTCCCAGACCAGCACTTTTATATTATTGTTGTATAAAGATTTCCTATTTTTGTGATTTTTTTTTTTTTTATGAAGCTCGCATTGATTGATACACGACGACACACACCTTCTTCTATAATTAAAAATTAACAACAATATACCGATAAAATAATAGAGGCATAGTCTTCTATACATAAATATAAATTAATATCAGTCAAATACTCCACATATATATATATATATACACCACATACCGACAAATGCATTAATTTTATTATTATTATATTTTTATGTTTTGTATTACTTTTTCAATTTTTCATTTTATATATTATAACTTCAAAATATTTTTCTTTATACTATAATATCAATTTGAACTTTAACCATTTAATTAATTATTTTATATTTTAAACCGGATTTTCTTTATTTTTTTCGCAAATCATTTAAAAAAACATATTTGAAAACTTATATTTCTTTCTACAATAAAAGTATAGGTATACTTTTATTTTCAATAACATACAATATATAGATAGGAACATATATTTTGACAACAATCTTATATGGAATTAATTTTAATATTCTTAATTTCAATGTATTCAATATATAATATACCTGTTTTTATTAATTTATGTAAAAATACACATTTGACATACTTATTTACATAAAAGCATTAAATTATGCAATATAGAAAAGTGTTGCGTATATTTTTCTAACTATATGTGTTAAAAGTAAATCCATTGAAATATGTTAAAAAAATTATTTATATTATAAACGCTATAAAATGCAAAGCTTTATATGTAAATGATACAACACTTAAAAACAATGGTGTGTGAATGGATGCAGGGACGATCATTAAGTACTAATATTTATTAGAGTTTATAAATTTATATATACAGAAACATATGTTGATCGTCGGTAGTAATTTGGTTGATGATATTTTTTCGGATATTAGCAAAAGTATTTTGAGAAATTGCAACTGATGTATATGCTTGACAATGGTAACAATTATAATTAATCAACTATTATAATATATATTATTTGTGTTGCATTGCAATAAGAGATATATTCATTGTGTAATAATTATTGTAAATATGATTACAATTTTAAATTAAATTATATATTTTATATTTTATCAAAATTTGTAGATTTCGTTTTATTTATAGATTTTCATCTGTGTTGCGCGGTTATTGTTAACAACATTTTTTTGCAAAACAAATGAGTTCGTATCGCATAGAAATTAGTTAGTTAGAATTTGTGTGACGACGTGAAATAGCAAAAATCTATATATATAAATATAAAAAATTATTAAAATTAAGTACTATAGTCATAGGATACGTTTACAACTAAATTTTGATGTATGGTTAAAACACCGCAAACCATTAACACATCTATACTATAGTTAGTACATATAGCAGCAGTTGTCACTTAACCGATCATTATATAAGGCATTACAATTCAAAAATTGAAAATGGTTAGAATAATATTAAAAATAATAATTCCTGGTTTTTTAAGATAACAACTCTGATGACGTGAATGTTTTTATTGATGGTGCAAATAACGTACTAATGCATTAAAGAATTATTTTTCTGACTTTGACTGATAGGTGATGTATATATATATATATAGCAGCGGGAGTATAATAATAATTATTGAATACAAATAAACTAATAACTATTAACTTCTTATAGTATAAACATGTCCTTCAAATAATACAAAAAATTAATCTCATATATTCAATTGAGAATTGAATTCATTACCATATTAATAATTATAGAATAGATTTATACATATATCAATTATACAGTTCATGTCCATGCACAAATTAATTTAAACTTAAATTATATAATTATCATTTATGTATCAACAATATTAATAATATATCTGTAATATATCAATTTTCAACTTAAAATAATTATTATTTTTTTAATTAAACACTAATTAATTAACAACACAATCAATATAATTATTAACCACAATATTTACTTATAATATTACTATATATATCTATGTAATAATTAATTTTTTATACGAGTATGCATGAAAAAAGAAAAACGTGTCACTTTAAAAATATTGAATAAATTAAGTTTTTTTTGTTAGCTACCACAAATTTTATGTATATCTAAATTTTAATTTTTAAGATTATTTATAGTAAAATTATATATTGATAATTAAATTATTTGGTATAAAACTATATATACATTGACATGTCGTATGCCTTTTTTTTAATTATATTTATTAATATCTGAACAATTTTATAAACGCTCCACCGCGCGCACCACACATATGTTCGTACGTATTAATACGACTATCCGCACAGTTTATATTTTAAAACTGATGTCTTTTTTTTTTTTTTTTATTTGATTCTAATTAAAATTCTGAGCGTTTGTAAAATAAGTATCGTTAATATATTTGTATGTTGACAACAATGTAATAAAAATACGAAATAAGAGAAATATAACCTTGGATCACGTTTTTGAAGATAATATATAATATAATTATAAGTAATACACATCTATAAAAATACGTATATCAAATACGTATATAACACTAATATGAATATGCCTGCCTCTTTATATATATAATTTTGGTAATGTGCGATTCGGTTATTATTATTATATATTTAAAGTTTTATTATTAGATTATTTAATAATATTAATTTTATTAATATGAATGTATTTATCGCACCACATATATTCAATATGGCATACAATTAATATAAATAATATGACGTCCGTTGTTGTTCTATATATTTATATATATTTGTACACATATTATAATTTTGTTTATAATTCTATATTTATATAATAATACTTTGTGCATCATTAAAATATTATCAAAAAATATAAATGAATAATGAATGCGAGATGATGTATAGAAAATAATATTTACGTATTCTTTATATACTATTCCATTTTTGAAAATTATTGATGATTTTATATTTCAATTATTATATTATTGCTGATTTTTTACACAACTGCATGTTTAACAACGAGTATATTGTTTATATTATATATTACAAAAATGTCGATAAGATAAAATTAATTTTGTTCAATATAGTCTCTGTCCGAACAATAACCGAAAGAAGAAAACAACAATTTATTTTTACAAAAATAACAAAATATTCTGCTTCAACAGTGAAATAATACATCAATCAAGCAGATCCAACAACAAGTTCATCAATGATTGATTTATTTATGTTGTCGCTGATTGAAATGTTTATCAGTTTTCAATCGTTTCCATTCTCGACATTCAGTAGGAATAGCACAACGCATACGGATTAGCTAAAACGCTTCAATATACAATAGTTTTTACCAATTTATCATCACTTTTAGCGTATTAAAATAATGTCCGATGATAAATGATCAATACGGTGTAATTTTTGATTGATGTAAAATAAACTTTGAATTTATTCTTTTGTAGATATATGATGTTACCGGTTCCATATATTAGAAAGTTATTCCAGTTGTTTTTTGGACATAGCTTATTTTCATACATATTTATAATTTAAGTGAAGGAATTTAATTTGATAAAAATTCATACAATCGACTTAAATGTGTAGTTTTTAAATGAATTTCCGTTTCGTTTGCAAATCGTTAATACATATGCGATACGAGCAAAATAATTCAACAGTATGCAGTTGTTAGAGCGTATGTCATTCAATTCGTATAGGTTGTGGGTTCAATTGCCTGGTATTGATATGAGAAAGAAATTTCAGTATTTATAACAACAATAAATTATTCAACTGAATAATTGTCATATTTGTTTTTTTATATGAAATCAAATAGCAAATACCTTTGGAAATATGTTGTTGAAAGCTATCCCCACACACGTAATACACTATATGAATGGATGAATAATTGCATGAATAGGCCATCATAATCTCGCCCGCATATCAATGGTGTATTGAATCCATTGAAACTGTTTTGATGATCTAACATTGAAAATTACTATAACAAAAAAAAAAATTAGTGATATAAATAGAAAATAGGTAAATTATTTCTGAAATGTATAGGTTATGAATTATATAAAAACAAATTAAAAACAAAAAAAAATGTATTATTAAAAAAAATATTTATTATTAAAAAGAAAAAAAAATTATGGCATAATATTCAGACTGTCGTTCTCTGTTGGATGCAATCCATTTTCTAGTTTATCAAAACTTGGATATTCTTCTGATGGATGATGTTCACCAATTTTACAATTAAATTTACGGGCATACTTGCGTTTGATTAAAAAATCATTTATTTCAATATCTTTTAACGCATTTGTTTCAGTCAATACCATATAAATAATGTTATCTTTTCTATTAATATCTGTAATTTTTGCATGTAACATAATATTTTTGAAACGATTCATCACTATGGTAGATGTATTTACGTTAAAACATAAATCAATTGGTTTAATATTATCAATGCAACCACGATGTAATAAATATGGTACATCTAAAAAATGGGTGTACATATATTTTAAATGATTAACATTCACACTGGCAACTGTACCATAATCTATATAAAAAAGTTTCACATGATATTGATTAGTACAATGACTTTTTGGTAACTCCAGAATTTGAGCTCGATGCCATAAATTATTATATAATGCAATACAATAATTGCCAATTCGAATTGACGAACTCCTCATACGCATACCATCCATTGATAAATGTTTATAATCTTCTTGGATAGCAAACATTAAATTGCGTAATTGTTGTACATCATGTTGCATATGAAACCAAAATTTAAATGGACTATACATTTCCGATAAATATAATGCAAATAAATTTCCAACTTCAAATTTTAATGGTATTTCTAGTGTTTTAATTTTTTCATCTTTAACACAATTTTTAGGACAATCTAATAAAAATATAAAATCATCGTCTTTCAAATCTGGAAGTGCATCATCGTCGCTATCACTTATAATTGAATCGGTTTTTGTAGTTGTGGTGGTGTCGGTGTAAATGTTTTTATTATCGATGGTTTTATCGCTTGATGATGATTTTAATGAACCTTTGCTACTGCTATTTTTATAATAATCATGTTTCACTGCAACAACATTTTCAATGTAATTTTTAATAAATTCGGTTTTCGCTTCACGGTTCTGATGATCATGTTCTATCACATCAGGTTGAAGTAATAAATTCGGTTGAAATTTAATTACATTTATAAGATCACCTCTTAATTGAAATAAAAACGAATTAACATTCACATTGCAATGTACTTCTTCGGCTGATATTGATAATTTAATCAACGGTAACATAATTCTATATGTGGACATTAAAGAAAAAATAAATAAATAAAAATAATTAAGTAATTGCGAATTATACAAAACCACAAACTAAACATTACGTTAATTAATCTTTAATACTAACACTCATTTGCCGTTTGAAAACCATATTTTAATATTAAATAAGTAAATTGAATGTTTTACATTTTTAGTATAGTTTTAGATTTGATTGATATTTTTTAAGATGACGAAAACAATTCAGTATTTATTAAGAAACAATTAAGAAAATTACAAAAATCAATGGAATTAAGCAAAAAAAAAACTTAATATGTATTTGCTAAACACGTTTTATTAAATATTAAAAAACGCACCAAAATCTATTATCTTAAATTACATCTCTTTTTATTTTAAAAAATGAAGTTGAGGCTCTCGATACTATTATTTGCACGGCTGTAATATATAATATAATTAAATCGATTTTAATTGGCTATGTTAGTGGATAGAAAAAAAAACAATATATTATTTAACAAATTTTGCAAGTACATATTTGTTTTTATCTCATTTAAAAATAATTCATATTCAAAAGAAAATTATTTTAAGAAATATTCTCTTATTAAATATACACAATTAAATTTCAGATGATTAATACATTGTTATCAATTCAATTACTTATGTAAAATTTATTCGCATTACCATAATATATAATTCAATAAATTGCGTTTTTGTAAACTACATTAATCTTTCAATAACGTCAATGAGATGTATACATCATCTTAATCACATATTGAACATTTATTATAGCACATTATATTATTATAAATTGATAATTTTGTAATTTATAAATTTCGATATAAATTAAGTTTTTCTTTTCATATTTATTTTACAAAAAAAAAAAAAAATTAATTAAAATATTCAAATTCAGAATTATAAAAAAAAAAAAAAAAAATGGAATAGAATAAAAAAGAAAAAAATTAATTTATATAAAATTAATATTATTTTAGTTTTTAAGATTAAAATAACCATTTATCTCCAATGGATTGTTTTATATTAATATTATGAGTATTTAAATTTGTTGCTTCAATAACCCTATTTTCAAACCCCGGCGGTGGTATTTTGGTAAATTGTCGATTCGATTCAAATTGTAATTTTAGCATATTGTCTAGTTGTTGTCTATGTGATGTGAATTGTTGTTGTTTGGTGTCTGCAACAATCATATCATAAAATGGATTTGTTGAATTAATTTCTATTAAATTATTCATTTCTTTTTCTTCATTTTGTGCAACATTATCACAATTATAATATATTGATTTATTGAAATTACTACTTTCATTTAAAAAATTTGCAACATTTTTATTGTTATCGTCAGTAATAAACGGTAAAAAAGTATTATAATTATTACTATTATTATTATTAATATTATGATTATTATGATTATTATGATTATTATTATTATTATTATTATTATTATTATCATTATTATTATTATGATTATTGTTATTATCATTGATGTTAATATTATCTATTTCAGTAAAATACTTTACACTATTTTCTATAATTATATTTCCATCTTTTAATTGTTCATCTTTGGGCGTGGACTCTATTGGATCATTTATTAGTTTTATTAAACCCATTGTTTTTATAATTTTATCATATTCTGGATTTTCATCTTCAATTGTTTCAAAATCAATACCTTTACTTAATAAAATGCCAATATCATCAAATGATGGATAAATTCCCATTTCTAAATCTTTAAATGTTGGATGTTTTTCGGAAAAATGTCTGTTCGATTTTTGTTTATCTGTTGGAAATTCTTGATATTGTGCATATTCTTTACGTATTAATAAATCGTTAATTTGTATATCATATTTTGAATTTGTATCGGTTAATAACATATAAATTATATTATCCTCATAATTTATATGAGTAATTTTAGAATATAATACTAAATCTGAAACATGTGATAATAGACAAAATGTGGCATCACGTGTAAATCGATGACCAATCGGGCGTATATTATCTAAGCAACCACGATAGACTTGACTACTTAATTCACCAAATTCAGAACACATATATTTTAAATTTTCTATATTTACATCACTAACTGTACCATAGTCAATATAATATACTTTTACATAAATATTTCGTAAATTCGTATCGTATTTTTTTTTTTGAATATTTGAATGCAGGCGTGTAGGTTGTGGCAAAGCAATAATTTTAGCACGATGCCAATGGTTAAGATATAATGCAACACAATACAATCCAATTCTTATAGTTGATTGTCTTAGAGATAATTGTTTTGGTGATAGACTTTTATAAAAATATTCCATTTCAAACATTAAATCGTCTAATTTTTTCGCTTCATGTTTTATATGAAACCAAAATTTATATGGACTATTTACTTCAGATACAAACAATGGAAATACTTTTCCAACACAAAAATCATCAGGTAATTTAGAATTTTCAATTTTATCACCATAATTCATACAATCCGATGGAATATTTAATTGCAATATAGGATCATCGTCATTTAATTCTGGTAGCGCATTATCATCATCATCAATATTATAACATTTCTTCTTAACGGTATTATTAATATTACTATTTTTATTAATAGTGCTATTATTATTAATTGTACTATTATTATTAATATTACTATTATTTCTATTAAATAAATTACAATTAGAATTTATATTATTATTGGTTTTTCCATTATTATTATTTATACTAGTTTCTAATAATTGTGAATTCATTTCATTTATCGCAATCGTACAATCATTTTTATCAGCTGTTATTTCATTATTTTTGTTTATATCATTATCAATATAATTATCAATTGAGTTATTTTGAAACGAAGTCTCAGCAAATTCTATTGGAGATGTAATGGCTTCTAAAACATTTCCATTTTTTATTAATATATTATTATGTATAGTACTTTCATTATCAGTAATTTTCATAGGTTTTCTATCATATGAATTTACATGATTTTCGTTATTAAACGGCGTTGAAGAAATTACAAGACTAGACGGCGGTGATTGTAGTGACGATTCTGTTGGTAATATAATTGACGAAGTTGAACCGAGTAACGGTAACGGTAACAAAATTGAAGATTGTGAATTTGATTGTGATGTTGATATCGATTGTGATACAGACGGAATTTGTGAAAATATTGTTCGTGCGTTATAGTTTAACATTTCTTGATATTGATTATTATAGGGCAATGGTGCTTCTATATTATAATTATAATTATTATAACATTGTTGAGATTGAGGTGGATAATGTTGATAATAATTGTTTCCATTCAATTTGGGAAATACACCAGATTGTTGTGCTATTGAATGTTGATAGTTATTTTGTTGTACTTGGAATTGTAATTGTAGTGGATTTTGTGATTGTAGGTGTCGTTGTTGTAGTTGATTTTGATGATGAGGTGGTTGTGGTTGTTGTTGTTGTTGTTGTTGCTGTTGTTGCTGTTGTTGCTGTTGTTGCAGTGGTTGATGTTGGTTATAATGATATTGATGTGGGTGTTGTTTATAAGCATGCGGTGGTGGTTGTTGAGAAACAGGCGAATGTGGTCGATGATGATGGTGGTGTTGAAATTGTTGCGTATTTGTTATTACAATTGATCTATTTCTATGTAAACTGTTGAACCTATTGCTATTTGAAAAAGATCTGTTTTGTGAGGGTTTGCTCTTTTCTTCCAAAATCATTTTCTGTACATGATATGATTTTTCTGAATATTTTGGATATAACATATAATCACCATTGAGATCTTCCAGACGCAAAATGTCGTCAAGTTTTACTAAAAATTCTATTAACGTTTTATGTTTAAACTGTACGAAGGGTATTTTTTGACCTTCCATTTCATAATAGATACTGTTTAACACCCTTGGACTTATACCTTTTGGGTAAGTTATTATTATTGATTTTATAATTGATTTAATCTCCTCCATTTTTAATTTTTATATTTATTATTTCTACTTAATTAACGTTTTTTTTTTATTTTCTTTTTTAATTATTTTTTATTACAATTTTTGAAACGTATTAATGTGTATATATTTTAATCTAATATATTTTCAGTTTCAACATCTTTAAGTTCACAAAGCACCGCCTTTTCCATTTCATTTACTATTATTGGTTTTATATACTAAAAATAAAAAGAAATGATGATATATTAATAGTTATTTCGTGGTTTTTTTAACACGGAATAATTTTTCTTACACAATTTATTTATTCAATTCAACAATTTATCGGCGGGTTCGCCGAAAATATCCATCTAATCTAATCTAATTATTGACCAAAATTATTTATACTTATTTTGGTCTTTTGACAAAATATTCAACCATATGAAACGATGTAGTCATTCACAGCGGATTTACGAATGAACTGTATTTTATACATTTGAATATGTTGTCAAAGTCAAAGACAAAGCAATGCTGAAAAACCAATCTGACAAGTGAAAAATAAAATATAGTATCGGTCCAAACTCGGAGTCAGGGTCTTATTTTTTGTACATTAAAATGTTTTACCTTTAAAGTGATTAGCAGACCTGCTATAGAAAGGGTTCAGGTATAGTCTCGACTTAGGTTATTTTCTTACACACACACATAAAACATATGACAACATTTTACGATAGATTTATATTTTTATTTACGTAGTTACTAAATAGTGTTAAGAAATTATTTAATAATATATGAATAAATGTTAATTTAATATTCATTAACTATTCATTAAATTAGGAAATAAATTAATACTATAAATTTGGTCGATATAATGTTAATAATTAAGTCTCTATAATAAAACTACAACAAATTTCACAAGACAAAATTAATTTAATATTATATTAATTAAGTCCCAAAAACCAGTTGTATTAATTAATTTATTTTTTCATACATTTTAGTTCGATCTAAATAAATATATGTAACTTTTATTATTTTATTGAAATACAAATCATAAAATGTAATAGGATACTACGATCCAGTAGACATGTGACAGTCTAAGCAACGATTGTGGTAAGACAGATAATGTTAATAAAGTAGATTGGTAGATTGTGTATTAAAAGAGTAGAGGACGGATCATCAATATCAAGTTATTTTACTTCAAGTGAATATTAGCATATTCCAAACAAACATTAAGGTCAAATTGGAAAATTATGTCGTATGGAAGTATATAACAATTACCTACAATTATAGAAAGTCTGATAGATGTTTTCTAACTCTACTACTCTATTAAAGAAGTGAATAGCCTAATCTTAAACTTTGACTGGAGCCCAATACCATATTTTCGAAAATGAACGTTTTTCTTATACAATAAATCAACAAATGGTAACCCAAGTTTAAACTTTCATTATTAAAATAAATACCACATTTAAATTTTCTGAATTGAACCTGATACTTCAAGATCGATTAGCATAAACGCTATTCACTGACCCTCTGAATATTACGATCAATACTATCAACAAACTGATACACAAACCGATCATTTCATTAGTTTAAACATATTATTAATAATATTAATTCATGGAATTTCTGATTACTTTTTTGCATTTATCATCGATCAATAAAAATTAAGCCACATCTGTATCTTTCAATATCATCTTATTATTAATTAATAAACAATAAATACTTATCATAATTTCATAATAAAAATAATGTTTTACCGTTATTATTAATGTATTGAATTGATGTTGAATTTTAATATTCTTTTGTTCTGGAACCAATTCACATCGATCTAATTCTTCTATTGGAATTTTTTTAAAATATTTTTTATTGTTTGTTTTAATAATAATTACTTTTTCATTTGAATCAGCTAATACCGAATATACATCAATGGGATATGGTAAATTTCTTATTCTCCATTCAATATTAATTTTGGTAATTCTTTTTGTTAAAATTGGCTATAGAAAAAAAAATATGAGAGATAAAAGAATTAAAGGCAGTCGAAGAATTTCTATTATGAGATATAAATAATATAAAGAAAATAAGAGTAAAAGCGAAATTAAGATTAACAAAACCAAAACAAATAACGAAACGGAATTTGAACGCCTACCTCAGTTAATGATTCTTTTACCAAGAAATTTGTATCGCTTAAATTTCGTGGTAAAATGTCACCAAGTTCAGTGATCCAATTACCAGGACCCAACGTTAATTCATTATTAAATTTCCAAGCACGACGTAACACAACACCAGTTTCCATACTATATTCTTCAACCATTTCATTATAATCTGGAAATGTATAATGAATTTTACGTACTGTTCCAAAAATTATTGAAGTTTTTTTTGCACTTTTTATTTTATTAATCCACTTAGTAAATGACATTATACTAATAATATGAATTACAACACTGAATTTTTTTAGTTATTATTTTTCTTTTTAATTTAGGGATAACAAAACACTAAAATTGATGTACAAACTGTATAGAATTGCAGATGATAATTTCTTAATTCCAAATTATTATTATTATTATTCTGGAATAAATAATGAGAATTTTTATAGTTAATTAAAAATACAAACATATAGTTATTAACTATTATTTATATACTCGTATAATCTCATGTATTTTAGGACAGTATATTTCAGTATAAAACATGGTCAATTGATGGTTATTAGTAATGAAACAGAATTTAAGTTTATGTACGTACGTCAAGCATATGAATAAAAAAATATATAAAATGATTATATTGTTATAAACATTTAATCCATAAAAACCACTTCACAAATTTATTAATTTTTATTTATATTAACTAGTATAACAATAGTAACACATTTTATTTAAATAACACTAGTTTAGTTGTTAGGGAAACATGTCGCATACTAAGATTGGATTTATAAACTTATATAGAAACTATAGAGTATAGATTTTGACTTATTGACCCATTTATTTTTGATTGTTAACTTTTATCTAAATTATTTAATTTATGAGTTTATAAAGTCGGTAAATGCAAATAAAATTTATTAGTTTTTATTTATTCGCTGCATTAGCATTTATTTTAATTATTGTGTGGCTATCATCAAATACGATAGTTGATTGTTCACTTTCAGGTTTTTAACATGTGTGCGAATTTCGATAATTTATTTTGTAATTGTGTAAAGAAATGTAATGGTTATTGCAGAAAACCCTATTTTTGAATGATTAACACATTCAAATATTCGTTTACAAAAGTAATTGTGTTATGGCTCCACTATACAAATAATGTTGCTGTATAGTGGCCAAACATTCACTTAAGCAATATAATTATTACATATATTATTTTATTATTATAAATAATTTATATTAATAGATATCTAGTTGTCTTTTTTCGTATAAAAAAATTAGCTATAGATTTTCTAATCAATATGTATTTAATTGTCTTACAGTATTATAAAAAAAACAGTGAAACACTGAACTGTGTAATGTGCGTACTTAGTACAATCGTACATCAAATCGCGAAATGTTTCCTTTTTCTATATATGTATTATATATAAGCAACACGTGGTTATTTTATTTAAAAAATAAATGATTTATACATACAATGCATACATCAAACATACTTCCAGAGAACATGTTCCTACTTCAGTAAAAAAAACCAATGGATTGGAGTTTGACAATTAAGTTGCACACGGAATAATTTACAAATTTGAATGGAATGGGTAGATGGAGACCATATGCCTCAAGTAATCACGTATAAGAAAATTATTTTATTGAATTCGTCTAATATGCATAAAATAATTGCTCAAACTCGGCTTAGAAAATTTAAAAAAAATGTATAAGCAAATACATATTTTATGCCGCTACAATCTACAATTCTACATATAAAAAAAATGATTTGATATCGTTTATAAAATGTGGTTTGATTTTCTTAAATTTTCAACATAAATTGGTGGTATGAATTACAACAATTCTAATTTTTATATATTATATTATATATATTATATATTATATTTATATATTATATTTATATATTATTTTCAAGTTTAATTATATTTTAGTTTTTGAGGTTATGTTTACCGGTCCTTTGGTGGGAGTACTTAATTTTAATTTAATAACTAAGAAATAAATTACTTACATTGAATATTAATATTGTGATGCTTGTTGTTGTTGCCTTGAATTTTAATTAATATTACAAATTTTTTAACAAATTTAATTTTTCTTTTTATTTTTACTTTGAAAAATTTTGAAAATCAAGATCAACTCGAATCTCAAACTTTCGCTTATTCTATTCAATTCAGTCTTAGCACATCAGCCAGCAACTAGCACATCTGACAGAGATAAGCACAGTTCGGTTTTTCTTTTTCTTTTGACTTTTGTTGATGTTTCGATTTGAACACTTTTGACTTTATTTTCGGTAGCCACGAGAGCCAGTGAGCCAACAGCATCGAAATAATGAGAAATGAAAATAAATAAAGAAATATCATCAAAATGAATGAAAGCAGAGAATGAATGACTGTAGCTTTTTTGTAAAAACTTGGAAATGTTTTTAAAATTTTGTTGTCTCGGCCATTTTGTTGCCACATTTTAGAAAGAAAATTGGAGAAAATTAATTACAATACAAATGTACTATAAAAAATACATTCAATTGTGGAAGAACTGTCCGTCAGAATTTGAAAATTTATCTTCCATACAAATTTAGCACTGCTATCCTTAAAAAAATTCAGATTCTGAATCACATTTCAAAATTTCAAATGAAATGAAATAAAAATTGAACAGTGATTACTAAAATACTTTGATTTTTGCAAAAAAGTGATGGTTTTATCTGTTTAGACTTTAGATATGCAATGAATTTACAATTAAATTTTGAAATTAGATTCATCATTAGGCCCTAATTACACAATCGATTTTTTTATTAGAATAATTAATGATAAAATAAATAAGAAATGATGTGTCAGTCTGTATAAGTTGTTACACACACTTATATTTACACATATTTGTCCAATAAAATAGTTATTTAATTATATGTTTTCCTGACAAAATTTTTAATATTAACATTACTTTTTAGTTTCGGATAAGATGTTACGCAAAATTTGCCGAACGGGTTAATTTAAACTATTTGCTATAGCTATCTCGGCCATAAACGCAAAAAAAAATGTTTTTCATTTGACATTGAGATTTGAAAACACAAAAGAAAACATAAGTTTTTTTTAACGTTGCATTTTAATTTTCATTTCCATTCGGAACCACTAATTTTTAACTTAAAATATATTTCAAATTTTCCTTCCAACAATTTTGTGTACATTAATTTGCAATTAATATATAAAAATAAAAACGTTTGAAGAAACATGTCTGGTAAACCAATATTAACCACTGATCCGGTGTGGCAAAAAATTCAGCAATACTATAATGAAAATGGTGCAAAAATTAATATTAAAAATTTGTTTGTAAATGACAATAATCGTTTCAATAAATTCAGGTAATTATTTGTATTTATATATAACAATTTTTGTTTAGATAGTAGGAAAAATGCATTAATGCATATATAATTTGTAATGTAGCATGACCTTGCGATGACATCTACAAAAACTAACACCAATTTTTACTTTTATAAATATTCAAATGACTATTCTATCACAGAAATAAGTGTTAAGATTTTTACCAGTTCTATTGTATAATTAGTCTTTAAACTGTGAATTCTGTATAGGCAGTCTTTCCATTAATTCAAAATAATTATTATAAATAAATATAATAATAATAATAAAATAATTTTAGCTTAAAAATTCAAACTCCAAATGATGGTGAAATATTGTTGGATTACTCAAAAAATCGTATAACTGATGATGTATGGAAATTACTTTTGGATTTAGCAACAAGTCGTAATATTACTGGCGCACGTACATCCATGTTTTCAGGTGAACATATTAATATTACTGAAGATCGTGCGGTATTACATATTGCATTGCGAAATCGTTCATCCAATAATCCAATTTCTGTGGATGGAAAAGATGTTATGCCTGATGTAAAAGCTGTACTGGTACATATGAAAGAATTTACAGAACAAATTTTATCCGGTCAATGGAAAGGATATACTGGAAAAAACATTACCGATGTCGTAAATATTGGTATAGGTGGTTCGGATTTAGGACCATTAATGGTTACTGAAGCATTAAAACCATATGGTAAAGGTTTACACTCGTATTTTGTATCAAACATTGATGGTACACATATGGCTGAAACATTGAAAAAAATTAATCCAGAAACAACCTTATTTATAATTGCATCAAAAACATTTACAACTCAGGAAACAATTACAAATGCTACATCAGCAAAGCAATGGCTATTAGAACATGCAAAAGATAATTCAGCTGTTGCTAAACATTTTGTTGCCCTGTCAACAAATAACGAAAAGGTTACAGCTTTTGGCATTGATCCAAAAAATATGTTTGGTTTTTGGGATTGGGTAGGTGGTCGATATTCATTATGGTCGGCCATTGGTTTGTCTATTTGTTTATCAATTGGCTATGATAATTTTGAAAAATTATTGGATGGTGCTAATTTTATGGATGAACATTTTAAAAATACACCAACTGAACAAAATGTAAATTAATTACAATAATAATTTCGTTTCTAGAATTTATTTATATTTATTTCAAAATGTATCTTAGGCACCAATAATTTTAGCATTACTTGGCATTTGGTATTCCAATTTTTATGGCGCAGAAACTCATGCATTATTACCATACGATCAATATTTACATAGATTTGCTGCCTATTTTCAACAAGGTGATATGGAAAGTAATGGTAAGGGTGTTACTGTTGGTAGTGAATCAATTAAAACTTATAATACAGGACCAATTGTATGGGGTGAACCGGGTACAAATGGTCAACATGCATTCTACCAATTAATACACCAGGTATTATTATTTCGTTAAAATTCATTATTATATATGTACATTCATTTTAATTATAATACATTTCTATTACTTTAGGGTACGCGTTTAATTCCTTGTGATTTTATTGCACCGGCACAAACACATAATCCAATATCGGGTGGTGTGCATCATAAAATTTTGTTAGCTAATTTTCTAGCACAAACCGAAGCATTAATGATGGGAAAAACTGAAGCGCAAGCTAAAGACGAATTAGAAAGATCGGGAATGAGTGGTGAAAAATTAACAAAAATTTTACCACATAAAATATTTACAGGTAATCGGCCAACAAATTCCATTGTTGTTAAGAAAATTACACCATTTATACTTGGAGCTCTAATTGCAATGTACGAACATAAAATATTTACGCAAGGAATCATTTGGAATATAAATTCATTTGATCAATGGGGTGTTGAATTGGGTAAACAATTGGCTAAAGCTATCGAACCAGAATTACAAAATTCTGAGAAAGTTTCATCACATGATTCATCTACAAATGGGTTAATTAATTTTATAAAATCGAATTGGTAAATATTTTCATTAATTTATCAATGGCACAGAAACAAATTCGGAGTAATAAGTATATAATTTTATATATCTATGAAAGTTTCTTGTGTTTTAAAAAAAAATATATGACTGAGACCGAATCATTTCCATTGAAATTTTTGACTTTATCTCAATAATATATTTACAAATGTAGAATGAAAAAAAAATATATATATATAAATTCAATAATTATATGCAAATAATGTATTGCTTACGATATATCTATACTTTAAATTTATCCTAGTTATGAAAAAGAATTTGTTTTTACATTCTTTTTTTTTTTTTCTTGTTATATTATGTTTATTGTTAATATTTATTGTTTGTTAATTGGTTTGTGTGTAGTATTTCTGCAAATTTTCAATAAATATTTAAAAATATCAAAAAAAATTGTATTTAAAAAAAAAAACCGTTGCCGAGATATACTTGGGTGAATATTATACACACATATTGTAAATAATTCAAGTTTTGTGAGAAAACTCAATATACACTTATATGCCACATATTTTGTGCGTAGATTCTATGTATTATAATTTACATATGAATATTAACAGCAGCCGTTTGACTGTATCTTAAAATAATGTAAAATTTTAATGCTAGAAGCTTATATAGAAAATCACATTATTGAAAAAAAAAAAGTAAAAAAAAATTAACATTAAATAAATTTTAATTTCACAATCTGATAAATCAAAATAAACAGATTTGATTTTTCCTTACTAAATTATTTAAATATCATTTATTTTCTTAAATTTGAACATACCACATCTAGATAATAATTTTAGAGATATAATAGCATAAGAATATATTATATTAATTGTTTAATTGTTTTTACGATATATTTATGAATTGCAGAAGTTTTTTTCTTATAATTTTCTAGTCTTTTTGCCTGATTATTATATTATTTCTTTTAATTTCTATTTACACACAAGTTTTTAGACAACAAAATGTTCGAAATATAAAAAAATAGATTAATTTTACATTTGTGTTTAGTGTGTTTTAGAACATTTCGAAATAAATTATAATAGCAAATTTTAAGAAACGTGAAAACTGCCTAAATATTATTTAATTGTATTTTTTTTTACAACATTATTATTTATATGTTGCTTAACAATTAATGCAACCATTTCACATTGAATCAAATATAATATTGTACAATATCTTTACTGAAATCAATCTATTCACATTTTCAAACGTATTAATAACAATTTTTTATGTATTTATATATAATAATTAATTATATTTAATATTTCCTTTTATTTTATAAAATATTCCACATTACTTTTAAAATTTAAATTAAAGATAAGAATATATCATATCATCAATAAAATTGAATGTGAATAATAAAACAAAATCAGATTTTCACTTGTCTGAAGTTATCATCTTAATAAAGACAAATGCGTGGTTTACAGATTTATTTTGATCTTTCTAAAATCTTTTGACAAACAATTCAATAATATAAAATGCATGAGGTCATTCACAGTTTATTAGAAAAAGATCTGTGGACGACAATATATATTTTATATAACTGAATATTTTGTTAGCACACAAAACACAAGAATAATTCAAGCTGTAATCCACGTGTAAAGAGTATAGTTAAAAAAATGTATTTTGTATTAACTACATTTTTCTATCTTGTTGTTATTGAAGTTGAATGATAATAGATTTAAATTATATTTCCACTGGGAATGAATATGAATGTATGAACGCAAATTTATGGCACACGTATGGCCATCCATTTTCACTATATCTTTCTAAAGTGTATGAAGCGTTTTCAGTATTTAGTGAGCCGTAATAGACCAAAAATAGCAAAAAAGCATACAAACTCTGGCGCGACAATATCCGGTGCTAAAAAACCTGTGATATGTTTGACATACATAGCCACTTGATGATAGTGTTGCTGCGGTAGAAAAATTTATTTTATGTCTCAATAACAGTCATCCACAGAATTATCATTCGCTTCTACCTCTTCAATTAGCATCCAACACATTGCATTTTGATACCGGTTTTGCATACGCGCCTTTGTCTTGGGATTGATGAATCACCTTCATCATAATTAAATACATTTTCATTAAATCTTTTAAACAAAAAAAAAAAAAAAGGAAAACTTACTAAAAGAAATTTCACGAAATTATAAAAACAAAATAAGTTCAAAAATTGAAAATGTCATATTCGATCAAACGTTCATACGTTCACAAAAAAAACCCTTTTTCGTTATACATATAGATGTTTCCATCTAAAATACGTATAACCAATAATATGGGAATGAAATGTACTTGTCATACCCAGTGGAAACATAGCCTTACATAATTATAAATAGATACAAAAATAAAAAGAAATTAATATTCTGCTAAAGTATTATTATTGTTGCTAATTTGATACTGTTGTTGTTGTTGTAGTTGTTGTAGATGATGTTGTTGTTGTTGTTGTTGATGATGTTGATGATGTAGTTGCTGTTGTTGGTGCATTTGATGATGATGTTGTTGTTGTTGTAATTGTTGTAGTTGTTGTTGCTGTTGCTGTTGTTGTTGATGTTGTTGTTGTTGTTGTTGTTGTTGTTGATGTTGTTGTTGATACTGTTGTTGTTGTTGTTTCATTGGACGATTAATTCGACGTGTAGTTGGATTGTATGGATGTGGATGAATACTAATAAGTACAATTACAATTATTTAAAAATTAATATAAGTTAAAAATTAAGGACAATAAAATATATACATAATAATTTTTAAATTATTAATTAATTTGTAATTATTATTTTCTGCTACTACAATTTATAATTTAAGAAAAAATAGCTCAATAAAGACAATTATTATTTCAACATATTTAAAAAACTAAAAAAAAAATTTAAATAAAAACAAACAATTATCACCTTTCGATATATTTTGCTATAAAAAGCTATTAATTATAGGTAAAGCTGTTATAATTATTGTACATTAACACGTTCACTGACGATTACGAGTTAACTCATATACCGAAGTTGATAATTAGGCGCCAGCTACGAATTAAGTCGTAGAAATTAAATTAAAAAAGTTTTGTAAGAATGTCAATCACTCGGTAGCGAACGTATTAATTGAACAAATTTTATATATTAGTTTCACAAAAATATTATATTAGATGATTTTGAGGATTTATACAATAGATATGTAATTATTTTTAATTGTTATTAATTAAGTTTTGTTAATCTATTCGTTTTGTTAACCATCGAAGAATATCGCATCTTTAATATTATAACAATGAACATAGTAAACATTCAACAAATTAATTTCTGCAATTTGATGATTTAATTTTTACGCTCTTGCTACATTTTCATTGACAGCTTTTAAAAACGTAATAAATACTTTCCAATATGTTAGAGAACATTTTTAGAAATAAATTTATTTTTGAAAAATATAAATAGTATACGCGTGCTGTTTCACCAAAATCAAGTAAGTAGTCATTATATATTCAGCATTTAGCATTTAATTCAAATTAAATAACAAGAAATTGATCAAAGTTGTATAGGTAACATGTTATTATTTTGAATTTAAAAAAGTCTCTTACTAGACCACATACGCGTTATAAAGTTTTAACGTAACATTTCTTAATGGTAATTAAATATTGAATGTCGTGCGAAAGGCCTATTTTGGAACGGTCAGGATTCTTCGCAATCCAAGAACCATTCATTTCGTAAATACATTTTAAGTTTATAGTATAATTGTTGTTGCTATATTATACGCAATACTATTGCTATTATATATTAATATTTTTAAATTATTATATTACATATGTGGAAAATAAATAATGGTTACATAATTTAATTTTTCGTATATTTTTGCTCAATTGTATTAGATCGTATTTGTATGACAACGATCAGTTAGTATTTTCAAAATATTTTCGTTTTTCGTATAACAATGTATATGTGAAATGATGCTTACTATTATTCTTATTAATGACAATTCAAATATTAGACAAATAAACAACAAAGCGCAAATAAACCAATGATGAATGGTTAATCTAAACTAATTACGAACATTATTCACGAAAAGTAATTTAATAATTATAATATTTGTTACAAAAACATAACGATTTTAATTATTAGTTCTTTTGTTTCTTTGTGAAAATGATAATAATAGCATTCACGGTATATATTGCCTGGCGGAGAGATTATAACGCAAAATACAATATATTTCGTTCCCATTTCTTAAGTTGAGTGTATGAAAAAATTAAAGAGAAAATAATCCTCAACAATTTTCATATCAAAATATCAGCAATCGCTTTTACTAACAATTTAATATTGCCGAAGATATTGCAGATTGCAAATTGCAAATTTTGCATTCATTACTTAATTACTGCGTTAATTTTTGTTTAAATTTAAATGACAGTCTTCACAGTTTTCGTACATAAAATATACAGCAATAATTTTTCTTTAGATACTTCACCGACACAAACATTATATACTCCTGTCGAGTATAAAAAATTGAAAACACTAATTGAACAAATTACGAATTTAGTTGTTACTAATATTTTTTTATAGGTCCTTTTAAAACTGAACAGGAAGTTGTATTGGTGAAGTGTCCACTAAAATTAAAAAGAAGTTTTGACAAGTTTTCATTATTTCCTAAATATAGTATTCGGAGATTTTATATGAAAAATATTGAGGATTTTTTTCCATTAAAGTTACCATATATTAATCCTAAGCACATGAAAACGAGATATCATAGTTTGTGTTATAGTTTCTTCAGCGAACAACATAAGTTTGAATTCTACTTTTATACTAATTTTCGCAATAAATACATTCCATATTTTATTGAATAGAAAAACAGAAAGCATTAAAAAAAAAAAAATTATTAAAATAATAAAACAAAAATCAAATTCAACAAAAATTAAAAACCAAATCATTTCTAATTCTAATCCATTAATTATTTGTGTTGTCAAACATAATAAAACTTAAAATTAACTCTTACATCAATATATTAATAGTTAATTACAAGATGATACATATATCACATATATTTAAATTGTTTGAACTTTATTTTTCTTTATCATTTTCGGTATCTTCTAGGGTAATGAGATGATGCACGACGAGATATTCTAATTAACAAACAAAATTTTCACACACCAATTTTTAGCAAATATGGTATTAATTTTTAGGATATGTAATATATTATATAAGGTAGTATAATATAAGTTAATATTTGGTTTGGTAGTAATATATTATTAGTAGTTAATAATAGTAAATCTGAATGTCATTTTCTATTTGTTATTTTAATTTTAGTATTAAATTAAATTTCAATTTGTTCTCTAACACAATAACTGACTGTTGTACGTGTAAACTGTTATAAAAAAATATTTTTTTATCGTCTTTTTGAATGCGAATTTTACAATTCTTTAAAAAAAATTTAATTGAAACAAAGTTATATGGACAAATTATTTACTTTTCAGACTTTGAAAAATTCCAATCCGTCTATTTGTTTGTAGTACAATTTATTTTACATGAAACCTATTTATACCAGCCGATTATTTACTGAATGCAAAATGTTTTACACACATATATAGTAGCATAAGTAGTAAAAATGATCCATAAGATCATAAATGCCTTATGTTAACAATTAATCATAACGTTTTTATTAGAAACAAATTGATGAAATTGAAAAATTATCATATCACTGTTTAAACATAATTTTATAAAAATTTTAAAACACATCATTCAGTCAGTCATCAAATTGTTATTTTATTATTCTGTCTCTCTGTAGTATTGATTATTATTTTTAATTTTTTATTGTTTATTTTGGGAACAAGTACTGTAGTTGAAGCAAATTTAATAACAAACCTTGTTGTCGGCGATGTTGATACATAATTTGTTGTATTTAATGTAAGTGGAGATGATACCGGTGAACGTAATGCTCTACGAGCTGATACCATTGAAGCTGTATTATTATTATATCTGTTTCCTCGACGATTTATTTTATTTTTATTATTTGTACTAGAGCTAGTAGCAGTAGATGCAGTAGTAGTAGTAGTAGTAGTAGTAGCAGAAGATGGGCTAAATTTTTGTGTATTATAATATAAAAATTTGGTTTATACAAAAAAAAAAAAAAAAAAAAAAAATGAAATAATAATACATAATAATAAAACAATACAATAGCAATAATGAAATAGATAAATTAAAAAAAAAAAACATCCTATAACTAAATATATAAAAATAAATTATAACAATTTAACTTAAATTGGGAAAAATAGCAGTACAGAAAATACAAATTACAATAAAAAAAAATACATACATATACAATCCTGTTTTTAAAGAAATGCAACAAAATTAGCAACCTACAATTACAACAAATTACAACATCTAAGTGCAATATTTTATCTGGCCCGAAATTTGAATCCATTTTTACGTATGGTATGTATATGTAGTGTATTAATGGTATATGTATGTATGTTTGGTATAATACATGTGTTATCGCGTGAGTGTAAGAACTAAGAAATATGTAAACCCATAACTACATTTTTCTTTGTTTTGTTTATAAGATTAATCTTGTTTTGAAGTCGTAAACAAGTACTTCTTTTAGTGATGCTGAGTGCAGAAATAATTGAACTCATTTCATTTCATTTCAGTATAACATGAAGTGGTTAAATATCGAAATAAGAATAAACATTGTAAAGAAATCAATTCCCTGAGGAACAGGAAATTATTCTAAAAAAAATTTGACTTGTTTGTCCAAGACTATATTATCTTGATTAGGAAGATTTAAAGACTTGTTTTGATAATTGAAAGTTAAACGATGGCCACAATCAATAAATTAGAATTTGAAAACAAAAAGTAAGATTTTATGTTATATGCTTGAATATGTAGGTTACCATACCAACTGACATTTATTTAATCAATTATTAAAACAAAAAAATTTCTTGTCTTTATATTTTTTGAAATATTCAACTGTAAAATTAATTGAAAGTCAAAATTATGGCGAATAATTCAAAATATTCCAAGAAAACCAATATTAGTAAATTGAATAAATTTCCATCGGATTTTAGTATTCATCCCGATTATTCAAAATATCAATTACCATAGTAAGTGTTATAATTACATAGTTTCTATTCAATTATAATTAATTATCAAATAAAAATTACATTCTAGTTCAGTTGTATGTCGTCAGAGATATCAACAATCAAAAATTAAATATGAAAAACAATTTTTATACGAATTAAAATTATTGGAAGCAATGCAACCAAGTGCATATGATGCTATGAGATTTCATCGACACTTTGCTATAACGACATTATGGCCACCGTTACATACACGTAAAGAAATTGAATTTGTTTTGAATAAAATGTTTAAACTGGCACCACGTCAAAATAAGCGTTTACAAGAACTGTTACAAAGTCAACAGTATTAATATATGCAGTTACAGTTAATTAATTCATATCTTGAACACAATGTTATTTTACTAGTTATAAACAACATATAAATATCTAGTTGCATATATCGTAAACAGTATAAAAAAAAATTATAAACAAAACAATTTGTATTTTATTCGCACATTTTACGAAACTGTACTCTGTAGTTAGTAAAAAAATTTAAAATATCATACCTAGAATTACTAGTAGTTGGTGTAGAATTATTTTGTGTATTTGTTTGTGGTGGTGCTGGCATAATAGCTTGTAAATTTCTATTACCACCATTTCCAATAGCATCTGGTACACCATTATTAGCTCTTACTAAATTACGACTGCGTTGTGTAAACTCTCTATTAAAACTTTCAGCTTCTTCCTCCTCTAAATTAATAAAATCTTGACGTTCTTCTTGTGTACCGGAATGCAAATTTTGTTCACGTTCAATAACGTGTGCTCGTTCGCCAATATGATGACCAATTGCCATTTTTTTAACACCAGTACGTGAATCTTGTAAAGTTTTTTTTGTTTCACGTACACCGCCTGGTCCACTTTTGGTACTACTTGAAGCTTGATATACTTGTGGACGTCCATCTGGTCCTTGTGTCATAGAGACAACTTGACTAGAACTAAATGATGTTGCACCTTCTGGCATATTATTTGAATTTAACAGTAATCGATTAATATTTGGCATTGCTGAAAAACCAAATGGCATTAATGCATTACGGTTTCCAGCATTTAACATTTGTGAATGCATGTGATTATGTCCACCGGTTAGTGCTTGTTGGCCTCCATTAAAAAATGGACTATGCATATTTGCAAATGGATCAGCAAACATTGTACGAACCATTGAGTTCATTTCACGCATAGATCTCATATGATGTCTATAGTATATAAAAAAATAGGCGAACATAATAAATAAATTTAATTTAATTTAAATAATAATTTTCAGTAACTATTTCTGGCTTTTGGAATGGATTTTTATAAATTTTAATAAATTATTAAAAATTATATTAATTCGCCGCCATTATAATATTATCATAAACACTCACACAAAGAAAATAATTCAATAGGTTATAGGTGTGTGAAAATTTTCCATACTCAAACTTAAATTTAAAAATCTTATCTTTATTTATATATTAACTTACCCAAAAATAGGATCATCTTCAAGATCACCCAAAATTGAACCGAACATAGATATATTTTTTTAAAAATAATGTATTTTAATATAAATTTAGTATGAATATAATATTTCTGAAATAGTACACACAAAACAAAAATCAAGACACGCAATACTTCAATGAATTGAATATGATTATGAAATGAATGTTAAAGCTGAATCGATAGAATACGAATGGAGTGGAATTGGAATGCAGCAATATATGATTACAACAAAAACAAAAACCAGAATCTGAAAATGAATTATCTCGGTGTTCGTCGTCTTGTCTCGTATGGATTTTTCTACACTTTTCTGGACATATTTACACATTAAAGTTAGTTGCAATTATGAATTGAGTTTATTGCAGATCATCGCAGAACTATATTTTATTGCACGCGTTCACACATTATTTTGTATTTCGCTTTAAAATGAAAGAAACAGACATATTTCGAATTCGAACCATTCGAACGTCAAAACCGTCAGAACAGACCGATTAATGTTGGCTTAATTATCAAACATCTATTGATCAATTTGTTTTCTATTATTCATTTATTCAACTTTCTTTTCTACGTTCTTGTAATTGCAAATGCTTGTAAATAAAATAAAAATTATAAAATATGCCTGATAATAAAAATAGCAAAGCAGAAAAATTAGCTGCTGCAAAAAAGAAGGTAATAAAAAGAATATACATTTATTTCAAATATAAAAATGCTTACGAGTTATGGAAATATAGAAAAACATATCTAAAGTTATTTACACCTCATAATTGACACGTCAGACTTTTATCATAATTATTTATTTGCAAAGACAGAAATATTTTTGATAATTTTTATCGTAAATTTTTATTCTATTTAATTTTTAGTTAAAAGAATTTAAATCGACAAAAATAAAAAAAGAAACTCAATGTGAAACGGAAAATAATATTAACAGCAATAGCATTAGCAATCAACAATTGTTGGAATCAACTGAATCAATTAATGAAAAGCAAAACATTAATAGCGAAACGTCTAATGATAGTAATAAAACTTATAAAGTGTTATTAGTTGAAACTCAATCGCCAGTAGTTATTAATGATAACAATAATGTATATTTTCCACAACAAATTACAAACAATGATATTCAATTCTTTAATCAATTTACAAACAATAATTCGAATTCTGTTGAACCTGAAACAGAATTGGTAACATCAAAAGGCAATATAGAATATGATATTAATAGCAACAATAATAAAATATCATATTTTACCGAAGATATAGCTAAACAATCATCAAATATTGAAAGTCTGAATCAAATTTCAAATCATATAAATTCTGTATTAAAAACAGAATCACAAATAAATAATGATGCAACTTTAACTGTAACATCTGCAAAACCATTTTTTACGAATACATTATCCAATGGTTTAGAACAAAGAAACCAAGAACTTGCCGCTCTTTTAAGTCGAGAAAAAATTCATAATCAAGAATTGAATATGACATTGTCTGAACAAAAACGTTTAATCGAAGAATATCAATTGAATATAGAAAAATTAAAATTAGATAATTCAACAAAATATTCTATGGATATCGGACCGTTACAAGATCAATTACAAGCACATATACAAACCGTTGGTATTTTAGTTGGTGAAAAGGCTGAACTAACAGCCTCTTTAGGGAAATATCAAACATTAGCAAATTCTAAAGTAACCGAAGTTGAAGAACTTCAGGGTCGCTTGAATGCATCACGTTATCGTGTTCAAGAATTAGAAAAAGAAATAACAAATTTGAAGGGAATTCATCAAAAATTCGATGATTCCCAATTAAAATTATGTTCAGAATTAGAGAATAAGCAAGATGATATAAAACAAAAGAAAAAATTAATAGATGAAAAATCTGATGAAATAACAGAATTAAAACAAAAATTGCAGTTAAAAAATGAAGCATTTTCTGCGATACAAAATCAATTAATACAGAAGTCTTCTGAATTAAATATGTCTCAATTAAAAATTGAACAATTAACTTCTGGTGACATAATAGAATTTGATAAACGTATGGAAACTATTCTAAAAGAAAATTTATCGTTTCAACATCAAATACAATCATTAAACATATTAGTTACACAGTTACGTGATGAACGTGAACAATCTAGTCAACAATATCAAACATATGCTCAGCATTTAAATAAAGAAACGACAAATTTAGCAGAAAAAATTCAAGAATTATCTTCCGATAATGTACGCTTATCAAAACGTGAAGAAACCCTAATCAAACATATCGGTGATTTAGAAAGACAAATTCAACAACAATTAACAATGCAAAAGAATTTAACCGAAAATACTGGCGATGTTTCATCACCAACAACAACCACTAAGCCAACTGAATTAAATGAAACAGAGAAAAAGTTAGATAATGAACGGATGAATGAATTACAAGTAAATTATTATGCTTTTATATTTATGACATAACTTTAAATCCGTTGTATGTACATATTATTATATTTCAGCAACAATACGAACAACGTCATCAACAATGTTTATCATTACAATTGCAATTACAAGAAAAATTACATTTAATTAATGATTTAGAATCAACTATTGAACGTATAAAATGTGAACAACCGGATACAAAAAATTTAATAGCCACAATTGAAAGTGATAAAGTGGCAGCGTCACGTGCAGTTTCACAAAATCAAGATTTAAAACGGCAACTCGAAGAAATGGAAAATGCTTATATACAATTGGTATCTATTTTCAATTTTGGTTACTTTTTATTTTCATAATTTTTTCATGATTTGTTTTATTTTCATTTTTTTAGAGCAACGATAAATTAGAATTAACAAATAAATTACAAAGTGAACAACACTTGGGCCGTGAAATTAAATTACGTTTTAATGGCATAGATAGTGAATTAGCAACAATTAAGGAAACATTACATTTTAAAGATGAAGAAATGATACGATTAACTCATGAAAATACCGAATTAAATAAACAAATATTACAATTATCACAAGAGTTAGATCATTCACGACATTATGATGTTAAAAATCAAAGTGATTTAATTTTACAACAGAAATTACAGTTGGCAAATGATGAAATTATAAAATTACGACAAAAACATGATGGTCAAATAGCTCACGAAGCAACTGAGACTATGAATATTAATAGCGATGTCCATCAAAAACAAAAACATGAGCATGATCATAATCATAAACATCATCATGCTGATAATAATCATGAACATAACCATGACCATCAAAATCATACACATTCATATCAACAACAATTACACACACATAATATTGATAATTCAGATAATGTATCAATATCATCAACAATAAATATAGCAACAAATGAAGCAATGGAAAAATTACAACAACGTTTTACACGTACAATGGCCGAAATAGCTGATCTTACAGAAGAAAAACAACGTTTAGAACACTTAGTTTTACAATTACATGGTGAAACTGAAACAATTGGTGAATATATAACATTATATCAAACACAACGTCGTTTATTAAAACAACGTGAATTTGAAAAAGATATACAATTACAACGGATTGCTAGTGATCGTGAAGAAATGCAAGTCAAATTATTACAATTAAACCGTTTAGTTGAAGATTTGCTATTGGAAAAAAATTCCGCATTTAAAAATATAAATGAGCATCATCACCAACAACAACAAAATCAAAATCAAATGATTGAAAATATAGCAAATAATAATAATAAACATGAAATATTGGAGAATGATATACAAATTATCGAACATTTAGATGAGAGAAATAATCATTCTCAATCAATCATTTCAAATAATAATAATAATAATATTATTGGAAATATTCAAAAGAAAACTACGACATCCACAACTGAAACAGCAACAAAAATTCTAACATTATTATCAGATATTAAAGAGAAAAATTTAAAACCATCGTATACCGATTCATCTGATATAAATCATCATTGCTCATGTTGTTCGGGCAAATTACAAACGGTTTAATATTTTCTTGATAAATTTTTCCAAAAAGACTTTTTATAAAACATGGTTCTAAATATTATCATATGAAAATAATCAAAATATTTTATATGTATAATTATAATAAAAGTAAAATATAGATAGATAGGTATTCACTATAAATAAAGATAAAAATACAAAATCATAGATTAATATGACAGTGGTGCATTATTTGTATAGTCATTTGAAATAAAATATAATAAATAATAAATAATATAAGTGGAGTATAATATATAATATTATGCATTTATAAAGTCCTTGTAATTAAATTTATACGTTGTTTTAGTGACAAACAAATCAAAAATTAATTTATTATAATTTTTGTAAACGTTTCGCTTTTATTTAAAATGTTATCAATCTTCAATAATATGAATTAATTTAAAATGTCTAGTATATATTAGAAGTTGTTAATATATATTAGAATGTTATAATAGTTTTAATAATATTGAGTCTTGATAAGTTTTTTTTTTTTTTAAATGAAACGTTGGCGAAAAAATTATTAAACTAATTTTGTTATGATCCCGTTATTAAAAAAAAATTATAATGCAATATTATTATTAAGCTAGAAGATATATTTTGTTTAATTAAATTTGCAATAAATTTAATTAAATTTATCACTTACGAACTTATATATAGTTTTCGAAATATACTAATAATGTGTTAAAGTGAATACAGTTTGAATGAAAACTAACTACAACAACAAATTAATGACAACTTTTAAAATGGAAAATTAAAATATATACGATCCAGTGATCAAGTATTGTAATTAATAAATATATAGCATAATTTTTTCCACATTTCCCATATAACGCGATTAATATAGTAAAAATGGAAGGTATTACGATATAATATAATGCTAATAGCAATACACTATGGGCTAATCACCCATATAAAAATAATAGAATTATGAAAACATCTTTATTTGGTTAATTGGCTGTAATGAAATTTATTAGATGACATAAGCTCCACTTGGAGCAATATATGGCTTGAAAAATATCAATACATAAAACTATATATAAACATATGATATATGATATTCTAAATGTGTATATGATCAGTGTCAGATAAATATATTGTATACTACAACGTAGATCGTATTCAGTTAAACTGTTGTTAAAGTTGGTGGGTGCGATAAAATAAATTGTAATAATTGTTGGTCGACATTAGTGATTTACAAACACCAATAATATCAGTATAATAATTACATTTTTTTGCTAATTTTCTGTTTAAATGTAAGTACAAATTTTCTATTTGTTTTTATTTTGATCTCCTTTAAGCGTTTCCAACATTAAATTACATCAATTTCCTGCGTTTAGCAACTATTTATTCGATACGATATTTCTCTATTATATATGTATATAAAAAGCCATCCCTACATTTATTAGTTCTTCGGATATTATTTTACAATATTAGAAATAGAAACTATTTTCAACATAGTAAAACAATCTGCCACTATAGCAATTTCTTGTAATAAGCATCATATTTATACGATATGTTGTTATTATTAATTGTTAAATCAATGTAATTTATTTACATTGGCTATATATATATATGTTATGATTATATTTAAAATATAAATATATTACCTAACCTATATATATATATATATATGTAAATTTATTTACTAAGATCACAAATTGTGTGCACCAGTCAGCACCAGCAGATCTCAGTGTGAATAGAAAACATACATTTATTTCGACTGAACAAATATTTATTGTATGTTGGTTTTCTTGTTCTTTCTTATATCGTTCCATACAATTTGCCACCATTACACCATCAATATGAAATAAAAAAACCCAGCAGCTGAAAGAGCTATTATTTTTGCTATTATAAAGTTAGATAGAATAAAAGAATAATCATTATTACATTATTATTAGAGTTGTAAATAGTAAAGTGCACAGTGTTTTTATTCGAAAATTTATATTTATATATTTATTAATTACATAGTGTGTACGAAATTAAATAAATTAATTATCGAAATTTAATTTAAAAGTAATACAATTGTCTAAATTTAAATTAAGATATTTATAATTTTAACAAAATAACAACTAACTAAACACCACACGTTGAATTTTCATGTTATTCTGATATAAAGAATTGCTACTGTTTGTTTTTTTTTAATATATAATTTTTTTTTTTTTTGAGTCATTGCTGTTGTTTGTGTGTAGTTTTAATTTTTTTTTTTACCTATATTTATAAAATTTGCACAAACTTTTATATAAAAAATGTTGTTGTTATTACGTTTTTCGCGTCTTATTGCATTTAATCATTTAATGTAATGTTTAAAGGATTTATGTTATCGATTTTTTGAAACCTATATCTTTAGAGAGGGTTTTTAGTTAAACATATAAATTTATACACAGTGAAAAACAATGAAATATATTACGAATTTCTTAGTAATTTACCATTCAAATATTTAATATATATATAGATAATAAAACATAATGTTATATTAAACAGCACCTGTTCGTTAACTTCTGTTTAATATAATAAATTAGTTATCGGGTAAAAAATCAATACCACAATTATCAGTAGTAATTTTTTTTTATTTTATTATGCTATACGGGTATGGCATAAATAAAAAGAATTGTAATAATATTCATTCAATTCTTGTTACTCGGAAAAAAAATATTAATATTGTCAACAAATTAGTTTGACATGAGTATAATAATTAAATTATTTGAAATTATTGAAAATTTCTATAGAAATTATTTCAATTCTATATGGTTAATATTTTATATTTAATTTTCGCGATAGAATTGTTTGTACATTTTTTTTTTGCTAGTAAATCAATAATTAATTTCTTTCCACAGTGTTGAATTTTTTCATATAGTCACAGTAGTTAACATTGACTTAACTGCGACAAGTGAAATACATACACTATAGAAAATACACTATCAGAAATATTGTTGGATAGATATAATTGTTCCAACCAATTGTTTTTAAATGTATTAATATAAATAAGTATACATCGATTCACATTGAAAGTTAAATCACATAGTCTATAGAATAATATCAAATATAGTGTGATTAAAAGTATGTACTTATTATTTCATTTAATCATCATATTAACATCATTATTACAATATGATGGTTATCAATAGATTATTATTTAAAATATCATATTTCATAATTACTATTTTTATTATATACATTTTTTGTTTACTCTTTTTAATATTATATTATTTTTCAATAATATTTATTTTATACTTTTATATAATTAACAACTATTGTGGGTAGCTTTTAGGCTGTGATCGACCAATCGTGAAGTACTCTGCTTGGGTTCAATTTCCGAAATGTGTTACTAGACGTACTATATATTTATAAATTTATTATCGATTGATCTATTTCATTTTTTTTTTTAAAAATTAATTTTCTTGCAATATATATTTTATTTTATTTTATGAGCAGACTTAATAATTTTAAGTAACAAACTTTATCATCTACTTTGTTATAAGGTTTATTATAAAGTTTTGTTATCATAAACGAACATAATAAGTGAATAAGGGGGGGTATGGGTAGATCAATATAAATATAGTATAAAATATATAATTAAAAAATAAATTCATTATCTTATCAATTTGTTAAATAACATAATTGTAAAATTATAAATATTTATATTATTTCTTATTATTGTATATATATCAATTTAAATTCAAATATCTACAACTTATTTGTATCGTATATAATATTATATATTTATAAATGTATATATATATAATCACTTACACATGCATTGTGAGCTCAATTATAGTTATGTGTTTTTTTTTTCATATATAAATTATATATTATAAAATATAAATTATAGTAATAAAATAAAATATATATTTGCCTGTTAATTGATATTTACTTTTTTAACTATATGCAAAATATAAATATGTAACAATAGTAATAGTAATAGGTTGATTTGTAATTTTAAATAATTTAAATGATTTTCCGGTGAACACTGTGTTTGTTATGTGGAATAAAATCATGAGCCATCAATGCAATGTGGTGATAGAATTAAAAGAATATATTAAATATTAATAAAATATAATATATATTTAATCAGGCAGCAGTCCACCACAGATTCACATATTATAGAAATTGATCGTTTCTTCAATTTAATTTTGATCATAAAATGATCTTATAGGAATGATTTTTATGGAATTTTAAGAAATTGATACACACAGTACCCACATATTTGATGCATATATTATTGATTAAAAGATGTTAAAAATTAATTGAGCATTTTTCAACTATATATAGCTTATTTATAAGATTTGGAATACCACAATTTTTATTCAATATGTTTCAATATAATATATTAATGTAATATTATTATATAACAAATTACATATGTATATAAACAAAATAGTGCAATAATTTGCAAATTCAAGTATTAGGATTTTCATTAATTATAATTTATTGCTGTTCACACAATAATATATTTTTATTATTTATTAAATTATTATTTCGCGAATTTCTATCTATCTAATATAACCTCTAATACAACTCTACGACTGTAAATATTTCGCGGCATATTAAATACATATTAAAATACATACAAATTAAATACAAAAAATAATATTATTATTTTATAAATTTCCATATACACCTACTACATCGCAATATATGTGTAAATATAATATATGTATAATGAATTTTACGATAATCATACGAATATCACGAAGAAAATATATTGTATATAGATTTTTATATATACTTTAGAAGAGTTAGGTGCAGTATATAGATGAAAAAAAGCCGCACAATTTTATAGAGAAATTTTATTAGGATTCCTACATGAATTATAATTAAATTAAGACAATCGGCGAACAATCATCATATAGTATTGTCTTAAAAATAATATATATTGTGTGTAAAAAAAAAGAGAAAAAAAAAAAAACAATTGCATTCAGAATAGTAATAGAATATATTTTTTAATAAATGCATTCAGTTACTGATTAAATTTATTAGATTTTTTTTTTTTTTGAATATAGTAATGTTCGTATACATTGTATTGTGACCCAACGATATTTTTATATATATATATATAAATATATAGATAGATATAAATAGTGAATAGTGTTGTTGTGTGCACGTTTAACCAATTATAAGTTTAAAAAACGAAAAGTGGGTAAAATAATAGTTTTTATAAGTAATTAATATATAATTAAGTAAATCTATTAATATAAATTAATAAAATGCCTAACAACGTGCAGGTGTTTTCCAAAATCCATAAATAATTCAATTTCTATTTATATATATATATATATTAGCTCGTGTGATAATAACTTAAAATTAATAATATATAATCATATGTGCATATGTATATGACGTAATTTTATATATATTGATATATATCATAAGTTTATATATAACCTTGATACAATGACCTTATGACACAATTTTGTTTGAATTATTGTTGACTTATGTAATTATATATTATTCATATATTAATTAGTGAATTTAGTATCGAATTTGAATGAGATATATATATATATATAAAATATATAAAGTGATTTTGTGTTTAAATTATTATAAGCTGGTTTTTGTTGGACAATTTTTCGGAACGCTATAAATTCAGTATGAAATCCATAATACTTGTGTTGTATTATTAGCTATAAATTGCTTTTATCATTTTTTTAGCGACGTGTTATTATAAAATGCTAAAAAAAAAAAAAGAAAAAGCAAAATTAAAATATAAAACAAGTTTCCATATTTAAAAGTTATTTAATTTAAACAATATATTTATATATTATGTCATGATTAAATACCGCACTTATCTACAATATAGCCAAACCATATGTGTGTGATTTTTACACTTAAATTTGGTTATACAACTTATTTGCTTATTGCAATATATAAAATATATGTACAAATCATATACGAGTATTTGAGATTCGATATGCATTTTATAACTTTAATTTTATATATATGTGAAAGCATTATTACAGTACACATTACATTTAAATATATACTTTGAATATATAAATACATATGGTCAACTATAATATATTATTATTATATATATATATATAGAATTAACATACAAAATCTAAATCTAACCAGTATTTTTTTATCTCATTTTATTTTTTAACTTAATACGTATAATTTATGTTTGGTATGTTAATATGTTTTAATAATATATGTTTAGCATATAACAAGAAAAAACTAATAGTGATTCATATAACAAATCGTTACTTTATGTTTTTTTTTTACGTATTTACTTCCTTTACGAGAGAAATAAATCGGAATAAGATAAACGTTATTAACGTACGATATTACCAATTATTCTATACACATTCAATATTGTATATAAAGGTTTGTTAAAATGACAATTTACTAATTTCGGATATATAATGTTGTCCAATTATCGATAAAATTGGACAAAATTATGTTGTACAGATAATCAATCTCATTATAATATCATATAGGGTAAAGCATTTCTTCACATCTTAAAAGAGTTTCAATAAATAAATATACAAAGTTATTTTTAATTATATACCTATGTTCCTATGTACGCAACGTCACACATGTTCTACCATATAGTTATAACTAATTTAAATCTAAATAATTGCGAATTTTGTATGAATACATACGGTAATTGACCTATAGTTGCCTATAGTATGTGATTTTTGTGTAAGATGATTTGTTTGTAATTTTCTATATATTTTTATTATGTATTTGTATATATATTTATTTTGTGTTACGAGTTACAAAGAGAAACAATAAAAAAAAATAAAACAGTAGGAGCATCGTGGTTGAATTAAAAATAAATAAAATACTCTGTTTATATAGTCCATAATAAATTAAATAAATTGTTGGCATTTGGCACATGGATAGGTATACTGCTATATATATACTATAATATAAATATAGTTTAGAGACAATATATATAACGCATGCAAATATATAAATATAGACGAAGAACACTTTATTATTATTTTTTTCAGTCTATTTGTTTAGAGACATTTTATTATAAATTGTGATGTTTGCTAAAATAGATGCGATGAGTTTCAAAAAACTGAGTTTTTTTTTCTTTTAGGATATCTTTAGAAATTCAAATGGGCTCTTCCATAACCATTTTTATATGTTATCAACATGCGCGAATAATTGAAATGAACCTGTTGTATTAACAAAATTTCATTTATTATAGAAAATTTGAACATTTTTTCTAAGGAATACTTTCACACATATTTCTCTATTCCATTGTATTAGCAATTTAAAATTAAGTTCACCATCAGAAAATATATATTTATTATAATATCGTTTTCATTATAATAGTATTTTATTTAATTAAACACACACGTCGTCGTACCGCCACAATTTAAATACATACGACTACACAAATAAACATAAAAAATGTGATTTTATTTTAAAAAATTTCAGATATATATAAAAATAATTATATAATTAAAAAAAAAAACAAAGTAAAACAAAATAAAAACACTAACAAAATATGGCGGCTAGATTCAGAAAAATTGGTGTTACAACAATAGGAGCATGTACGGGTGCAGTATTAGCTACATGGGCATTGAATAAAAATGATAATAAAAAGGTTTGTATAAAACATATATATAATTCATAATATTGTGTAATATTGAAATTTAAAAATTAATTAATATTGTATTATATATAATCATATAGATGGTTCAAACAGCAGCAATTGCTACACCACGAGTAAAACGACCATTACCACCACGTACTGAACAAATTACAACACTTCAAAGTGGCGAAGAATATGATGTACTTATAATTGGTGGCGGTGCAACAGGTGCTGGTTGTGCACTTGATTCAATAACAAGAGGTTTAAAAACAGCTTTAGTTGAAGCTGATGATTTTGCCAGTGGTACATCGTCACGTTCTACAAAATTAATTCATGGTGGTGTACGTTATTTACAAAAAGCTATAATGCAAGCCGACATAGAACAATATAGAATGGTAAAAGAAGCATTAGGTGAACGTGCAAATATGTTACATTCTGCACCACATTTAACACGTCCATTACCAATTATGTTACCAGTTTATACGTAAGTATAGTTTTTTTTTTTTTGTTTTCTATATATTTATATTTCGAATAATGCTTACATTGAAAGTCACTGTTTGCTTATCCGCATGTATTTCAATTACGAAATTGCCGTTAGTTTATATAGATTATTTATCAAAATATTTGGCCGAAAGCGGGCAGAGCAAAGCATTGCTTTTTGTGACTTCTCAAAATCACTGTTTCTGTGTCGGTGTCGCAACTAATCTTGAAATATATATATATATATATACTGTTTCGGATGGTTTAGATCCAGAATATAAGATTTTAGCAGCATGAGTTTCATTTTTATTCGATTTTAAAAAATACATGCTCTATTAAAAATTAAAATTTATATTGGGAAATGTTTATACATTAAAGTGGCGTTAAAAATCATCTATCACCTACCGGTCAATTATACGCAGATAGCGTCAGATTTAAGTAAATAGTACGGCTTTCAATGTAGCTCCGTATATGTAAACATATAAATCATATAAATTAATATATATTTTTATGTATAGGTGGTGGCAAATTCCATATTATTGGTTTGGCATAAAATGCTATGATTTAGTAGCTGGTGATAGAAATGTAAAAAGTTCATATTATTTATCAAAACGTGATGCATTAGAATTGTTTCCAATGTTAAAGGGTGACAAATTATGTGGCGCTATTGTATATTATGACGGTATATTGTATATTTAACTTTTATCTTTTTTTTTTTACTATATATTGAACTATTAAATTGAATCGACGACAGCTATATCACCATCATGTTCAAAATGTAAGGTGTTCAAGCAGTTGAAGAAAAAAAATAATATATATATTATACTGTTTGAGCATTATACAATTACTAATAGTTATTGAAACATTTGTAGCGAAAATATTGCTGAATATATTTTACGAGAAATTTATCTGTAATAACTTTTGATGATAAATTCATAATACTTTGGAAGATGCCGAAATACATACAGTAAAAAATTACTATGTTAAGCATACAATATATCGTTGAAGTACCTATACACGATAAAGACTGTTGTACTTAATGGAACAACAAACGTTTAACAGTGTAATGTTTTATCAATTGAGCACTTACTTTTGAACATGACTGTAATATATAGCTTTTATAATTTTATTATAATTAAATTCATATTGTTTGTTTATTTTTACATAAACATAAATATATTATAGGCCAACAAGATGATGCAAGAA
Source organism: Bibio marci (assembly GCA_910594885.2). NCBI lineage: Eukaryota > Metazoa > Arthropoda > Insecta > Diptera > Bibionidae > Bibio > Bibio marci. The sequence goes on along the minus strand of OU343118.1, from coordinate 22,016,196 downwards.
TGAATTTAGCTGTAGCGCTAACAGCTGCTCGTCAAGGTGCCACAGTTTGTAATCACGTTGAAGTATTAAATTTAATAAAGAAAAAAAATGAAAGTGGTGTTGATGTATTGTGTGGTGCAAAAGTACGGGATACACTGACGGGCAAAGAATGGGAAGTGAAAACAAAATGCATAATAAATGCAACAGGACCATTTACAGATCATATACGTAAAATGGATAATCCAGATGTAAAAACAATTTGTTGTCCAAGTTCAGGTGTTCATATTGTGTTACCCGGTTATTATAGCCCTGATCAAATGGGTCTATTAGATCCGTCGACATCTGACGGTCGTGTAATATTCTTTTTGCCATGGCAAAATCAAACAATAGCCGGTACAACTGATTTACCGTGTGATGTAACACATAATCCAAAACCAACCGAAGATGAAATTCAATTTATTTTAACAGAAATTAAAAATTATTTAAATACAGATGTTGAAGTACGTCGCGGTGATGTTTTATCAGCATGGAGTGGTATACGTCCATTAGTATCGGATCCAAATAAGGATGATACACAATCATTAGCACGTAATCATATTGTGCATGTGAGTCCATCCGGTTTAGTTACAATTGCCGGTGGTAAATGGACAACATATCGTGCAATGGCCGCGCATACAATTGATGCAGCTATTAAAGCATGTAATTTAAAACCGGAAAAATTAGAATGTCAAACAGAAGATATGTTATTGGAAGGTGCACATGGTTGGACACCAACAATGTACATACGTTTAGTACAAGATTTTGGTTTAGAATGTGAAGTAGCCGAACATTTAGCACAATCGTATGGTGATCGTGCATTTGCTGTAGCAAAAATGGCATCCTTAACGGGTAAACGTTGGCCAATCATTGGCAGTAAAATTCATCCTGAATTTCCATATATTGATGCTGAAATACGTTATGGTGTACGTGAATATGCATGTAATGCAATTGATATGATTGCACGACGTTTGCGTTTAGCATTTTTAAATGTGCAAGCAGCACAAGAAGCATTACCGGCCATCGTCGATATAATGGCCGAGGAATTGAAGTGGTCAAAAAGTGAAAAAGAACGACAAATTAAATTATGTACAGAATTTTTGGCTAGTGAAATGGGACAAATGGTGAATCGTGCATCACGTGATAAAATTCCAATTAATTTGTCGAAAGAAGAAATCCAATTATATATTAAACGTTTTCAACTCATTGATAAAGAAAATAAGGGTTATGTTTCGATTAATGATATTCGTCGTGGACTTAAGGTAATAATTAATTTGTTTTCGGTTGAAACGGTATTTATTTCAAATTGAAATTGAATATTAAATTTGATTTAATAATATGTTAAATGTTTCCTTAAAAATATTTATAATCTTTTTCTACATATACTATATGATTTATGATTATTATATATATTGTACATCTATGAGAAATTATTTAAATTTAAATTAACGTTATGGCGCGTTATTATCGGCAGAGCAATCGTATAGCAACACTATTCTCGATATGCAATTAATTATTGGGTATAGTTTTAGTATTACACACAACCGATGAAGTGGATATTTTATTTTATATTTTTTAAGTAAAATTTTTTATTTTTATAGTCAAATGGAATCAAGTTAGATAAAGATGAATTACATAATGTATTAAATGAAATTGACTGTGCATATAGTGGTCGAATGGAACTATCCGATTATTTGCAGGTACAAAATTGGATTAAATAAAAAAAAAATAAAAAACGTTGCAAATGCTGAGTCTGCCACAATTTTATCATTCATTATCTCTCTCTGATATTAACATTTCAATGCATTTATTTGTATATAATATATTATAATAGAGTGTCTTATATTAAATATATATTGTAGGTATTAGACTATACTATATTTAAATATAATATAACTATTAGAATGTTGGGGGCTTTTTATCAATCGCGTTACAACCAATGCATATGTATGTATATATACAATTCCTATATGTTAATGTATAGTATATGTATGTTATATTGTATATAATTATAATTTATATAGTTGGAGCTTTTAATATTTGTGTAATGTGAAATTTCAATATGTAAGATTATAGGTATTATATATGCAAAAAAGGAAATATTTAACAATATTTATTAATAATTAATTTTTATAATAAGCAAATTTAATCGCTTTTTTCTATGTCTCATTTTTTATATTATATTTTGATTGCTGCTCTATATATAATGTGTGTATAGAGTTCTGGTGAAGCAGATATACCTGGTGAACAATTGCATGAAATTCTACGTGAAATTGATACAAATATGAATGGTCAAGTTGAACTTGATGAATACTTACAGGTTTGTAATTGGACACCACAACTATATTTTTCCTTATTTAAAACACTATCTTCTCTTATATTTGCATATACATACAATACATACATATTATAAATTATATATATAATACATCATCACATATTATGCATGCAAATGATAGTTCACTATAATTATTATTTTGTGTGTATATATAGATATAATTTGCATGAATAACTATTATATATATAATTGGAAACAATAATAACCAAGACAAATATTATCTGACGGTATCATATACCAATATAGATTATATATTTAATAATACTATTATTTGGAATTTGAATCTTATTATCGCCAGTATATTTAGTCTAAAATTGAAATTGTTCTTTTTCAATATATACTCTAACTAAACTTCAATGTATTAATTGAAACGAAGAAGAAGTAATTGTGATCTGAATTGATATCCACCGAAATATTTATTATAATATAATTAAGAAGATAACCATTATAATCACACAGATAGTAGAAGAGGTCCATTATAACATTTGTCTATTTTCGTTATGTAATTTTTCCAATCCTCAATCAATTTAATGTTGTACATTTTCAATATTTTGGGATATTGTAATCATGTGTGTGTATACGCATTAAGAACAGAACGAGTATAATTACATTTTACATATTAAAATATATTAATGCTTTTTTTGTATATTGTATTTGTCCGTTTTGTTTTTATTTTAAATTAGGCTTTTTCTTTTGCATGTGAATAAAAATTTATATTTTATATAGAAAAATCACTCTAAAAGTTTTGCAATGCATGAATATTTAATTATTAAATTTATTGATTAATAACTATTGATTATACGGAATCTAAATAATGCATCGCCGTCATATGAAACAGAAAATATTGGTTTGAAATATTCTTTTCAATGATCGAACAGTGACAATTTGCGAACATCGTACACATACCCTAAAAGAACATTTGCATTTAATTTTACACGATCGCATTGGCATTTGTTAACACAATCGACCACCAAAAACGTGAAAGAATTATATTTTTCTGAGCAATGTTTGGTCATGTTGATGATTAGTGCAACAAAATACACAAAAACAGTTACATCAGTTGATATAAGATTATACGAAACCTGTATTTTGGGATGCAGATGCACGTCGTATAATATTGATCATCTATATACCATATATCTGCAATAGGAGAGTATTATTATACAATATATATATATATTTGGTTCGTTATATGTGCGATCAAATTGGATCACGACTTTAAAAAAATATATTGACTCTGCAACACATTTGGTAACGAAAATAATTGTTGTGCATATGAGAATGTAACATAAATCATTCATCAGAAATTGCAACAGCAACAAATTGAAAATAATTAACCCATTTTATATTATATTTAATATTGCAATACATTTAGTTTAGAATGATTCGCTATATATACGCATTCGCTTTATTAAATTTGCAAATTGAATATATTTTATATGAACAATTAATAATATTTTCCATATATTTATATATAGATGATGTCTGCCATAAAATCAGGTCACGTTGCCTATTCAAGATTTGCACGTATGGCAGAACTTGAAGAAGAAAAATCAGAAATTGAAAAACTTCAAAAGAAAATTACAGTTGATCGATCCGGTGGTGGTTTGTAATCAATAATAAAAATACAATATAATGAATAATGAAGTTGAGTTGACATAATATACACAATACAATAATATCTAATCATGATAAATGGGATGTTTTTTACCCAAAAATATTGAGTACTACATATACTTAATTTTTAATATTTTATTTAAATCCATATATGTGTATTTATTTAATAAGATGTGCGTTATTAATTGTTTATTATTTGCGATTATTGATTTTATATAAAATATTTTATTGGAAGTTTTTATATTCAATTAATTTATTTTAAAATATCTTTTAAAGTATTAAGAATTATAAAAGAAATATTATTAATTTTAAATTTAAATTTAATAAATGGTATTTAAACATTTATATATAATATAATAATATACAATATATGTTTTAAAAAATATTTTACTTACCTACTTATGCATGCTAAAAAAAACCCAGGTACAGTTCTCCAAACCGAGCTATCTGCAGCTAACGCCTTCCAATCCCGAATGTGGTGGATTTTAATATTACAGTCCACTGTATTTCACCATCTAGCCTTAGGTCTTCCGGCTCTTTTTCATCCTTCTGGATTCAACAGTTTTAAAACTGAAAAGATATTTTAATATCGTATAAATATTTTAGTTTATTTAAAAAACAATTTATTCTAAATAATATATACTTCATATTTTTTTATTGATAAAAGGATCATATACATATTGAAATAAGAATGCGGTTAATTTTCATGTAGAGTACATATCAATATAAATAAAAAAAAATCATAACAAAAGGACAACCCCATCGCAAGGTTTTTTTTATTTATAAATTTAAGTCAGGTTTATTTAACATTGTAATAAAATGCAACCAATAAAGTTCTTTAATATATACCTCCTCCTCCTGCCTATATGGGGTAGGATATTTTGTCCTATAAATTGCCTTTTTTATATATAGTATAATAGTTTGTAATTGTATTATTGTATAACAATTTTAAATATTGTTTGATTATTTAATAGTTAATATATATTATATATGAAATAATTTTAATTACTAGTATCAACAATTATTAAAATAACATTTATTTCGAACACCAAATTATACATTACATTTTAATGAGTAATATAAAGAAAGACATATATGTGTAAAATGAAATTTTAATAAAAATTAGAAAATTCTATATAAATTATATAGTTTATTATAGTGTTTTATTTCACGCTTTGTATACCTATCAAATCTAATTTATATATATAATTACATCACAGTCTATATATGTATAATTATAGTCAAATATAATAATAATATTATTATTTTCGTATAATAAATATGCAAAAACAAAGGCCAATAGTTTTTTTTTTTAAGTGAAATTGTAATATAATAATTTCACTATACAATAAAAATGTCAATTATGTATAAAGGTGTACCCCTAAATTCGAAAGACCGAAGGTTAGATGGTTATAGGATGTGGAAAATAATATCATAGGATCCTTAAACTTTATGAGACTGAAGGAAGAAGATATCTGCAGATAGATCTGGTTGGAGAAGGCTAAAACCGTGCCATTTTTTGGAAAAAGGTAAATTGCATATATATTTTCTATGTATAGTAAAAGTTATAATATTTATATAGTAATTAATCAATCCTATACTGTCTATACTAACTATATATATATAAAATACACGTAAATGAAATTAGGCGGTTAAATTTTGAAAATACATATTATATATATATCTGTATTATGTATATATACATACATTGTATGTTCCAATAGAATTTTAGTATAAAGTTAAGAAAATGCCACCCCAAAACAATTATTTCGCGTTACACACTTTTCCTGATGTTATATATATATATTATATATAGGCTTATATAAAATAATTTTTGTGAAGTTCGTATATTGTATACATTATATATAATATAATATATATTTATTTTGTATAGTGGTTTATATATTGTATATATATAGTTCTGGTAATATATATATATATATAAAGATATATTACCGAGACCTAGAGGAATTAAATATAAACTATACTATATCTACCAATGGGCGTATATAATGTTACTCCCATTTATATCTCGAATCTATATGTCTATATTATAAATATATGTATAAAATATTCCTATTTAATAATATAAAATACGGATAAAACTCTATAAATGATTGAATATTAATAAATATTTAAAAGAAAATGTCTAATTAGTGTGAAATTACAAATTCAAAAATTTACATATTTATTATATGTATTTTATTTTACTCTAAATATAGTAATTAATAGAAAACTATAGACTATATGAGAATTTATTATATTTTTATTTCGTTTTAGAAGAGAATTTTTATAATCGCTGTACAGTCTTTTTGGAAATTATTAACAATTTTCCAACAATCAATTAATATCGTTGAAATTTAAAAATAAAAATGATACTGTACGATGCATATTCTTTTCTTCCATACACTGACTGGATATTTATCTTAAATATTCACATGTTTTCAAAATTACAACAACAAATTTTATACAATAAAATTATGGACAGTAATTTAATAATTCATAATTCATAAAAGTCGATTTTCCAGAAAAAAGTTAGTACGTCGCTTACCCTTTTATGAATATTAATTATAGTCTTATCGAATTCAACAACCGCTACTATATATACATATGTGGAATAGTTATTACATAATTTATATAAATATATAGTAATTAATACAATTGTATCTTCCACAATTGAACTGCATCTGTATGTATTTAACTTTAAATTGTTCATTAATTTAATTATTGATTAACGCATTTCTATATGGATGCATATATATATATATATGGTATATAGTTTTAAAATTCCAATAATATCGGACTCGAACACTTATTTGTATTCTATATAGATATCCATCCATTTCTTATAATTTTATTGTATCCTACAAATATTCTTAATATAAATAAATATTATTTTGTTAATATATATTATATTGATTATATAATTGAAGAGTTTTTGCAGATTACAAGATTATCGACCTTGGGGGAAATGCACCATAGAAAGCAGAAACAGAGTTCATTCGCAGTTACGGGGTAGACAAATATTTTATTGAATGCGATTATATTGAAAAAGGTAAAACAATAACCGGAGAGTATTATTAAAAACAATCCAATTTACAGAAAATGAAATTCATTTTACATCCCGAACAATGCAACTGCAAACAATAAGAGGCTCGCTTGGCGATGAGAAAATTGTAAGATTAAAAGTAAAATTTGTTGAAATATAGTGTGCAGTTTATATTCAATTTAAATTCAAATTTCTTGATGGAAAGCGTTTTTCATCAAATGAACTGGTGATATTTTATTATCTAGTTATTATTTACAAATAAATATACTAAATAACTTCCAGAAAAAGCATTGAATAGATCAATGGCGCATAGAATGTATTGTGATGGTATATTTCAGTATGAAAATCACGTAATGCAACCAACCTTAACGCATTTCTGATAACATAAAATATAAGTATATATCTTCATTTAACCACATTTTGATTATATCAGATTAGCAATTAATCTGTGAAACTATTAAATTATCATCTAAAGTGATTTTATGCATGAAATATATATTCAGAATTATTTTCCTATAAATTGAGTAATTATTAATAAATATATATGTATATTCTATATGATTTTGTTTATACTAATATGTATATTGTTAATAGTGAAATGATCGCGATATTAATATAGTTTTATTTTGAATATGACCATAATTCTCCCGTATTCGTATCAAACAAGTTCCATTTATGTTTGGTTATACAATATATATAGGCATAAAATTCACCTTAGATTATTAAGTTAATTATGAATCAACGGTAGAAATATCGTATCTAATTATTTTTATAATCGGGAATATCTCATATCTCATATTGATGGAAAATATTTAATCTGTTAAACTAGATGTTGTATATCCAATAACAAAACATTGTGTTTTAACTTCTAATCATATATAGATTAAACTAATAAATCACTGTCAACTTGTTAGAATATACTATGTTTTTCTAAAATGATGTCAGTTATCATATAGATTAACAGATTTAATATTTTCCATGGACTTTATGACATGATTCGCGATTTTATATACGCGAGTAATTATTATTAATTATTAATTAATTATCTCATTATTTTATATCGTATAGACTAATAACTAATTACTAATAAAAAAAAATGGAACTAAGGAAACATATCTATTCTATAAATATCTTTTAATAACTGTAGACTAATTGGTGAATTTTTTATACTTACATGAAATTCAATTCCATATCATCAAAAATCATATCATACGTGCTCTTTTCAATTAAATTTAAAAAGAGATATCACTGTTGAATCATGTTGAATAACCCATTAATTATAAAATTATTATACTATGCAATGTCTTCCATATACACAAATTAATTAGAGTTAATTTAAAATTATATATACACCTATAGTTAGAATTAAATATATATTATAATATAAAAACTTATAATTGAATATAATTACCTCTGTTAAGTACAGCCAATTTTTGACATTTTACGAATACCATCAAAGTAAAATGTCTGCACCTTTTATGCGATCTAAGAATCAAATTATTTTGGAACGTCTTTATAAGCTGGGAAGTACTGTACATAGTTTTAAATAATAGTAATCCATAAATAGCAATTTTTTTTTTGCATGTAAAGCATAACAATTTGATTAATTTCTGCACCAGACTTCAATGAAATTATAATGATAAAACCTCCCCATAAATCTTTCTTTTACAAAACACAACATTTTAATTTTTCAACAAGCAAAAAAATAGGTTCTTTATACTTTTAACGCGTAACACACACATACCCAGCATTGGTAGAGCTCTTTCACACAGTCGTGATTTTTGCGCCGCGAAAGGTCAAACTCTATATAAAAATATAAATATTGACGGCGAATTTTTTGCTCAAAATTGATCATTACAATATCAGTTGCTCATCGCCACTGTGGATTTTTTTAGTACAATTCGAGTTGTCATAGCCTATAAAAACACAGAAACGAATAAACACAGCGATGAAATCGCTTTACAAATGAGCTTTATATTCGTTTTGCGTGCATTTACATAGAAAAAATTATGATTGTGTCGAATATTAGCTATGACGTCACTCAAATAACAAATAAATTCGTAATATAATAAATATTATTTATGTGGTATGGAGTATAATAATTATATATTCCTTTTCGATAACAATCTGAATATTTTGTAATTATTTTGTTAATGTTAAATTATTGTGATTGTGATAAAAATTTTATGATATATATGCAGATAATACATAAAAAATCAAAGCGCCTTAAACATTACTAGATAATATTTAAAAAATTTAAATTCGGAGTATAAAAATCTTAAATTATTACATCCGGTAATAGTTATTCGTGAATTATCAGCATCATCCTGTTTTTATTTTCGTCTTACCAGCCTACCATTTACCGTTGTGGTACTACAATAAAAATTTGCTGGGTATATTGATTTAGACTGAAGGTGAGTACAGCGATTAATCTGTGTGATCCTATTCTGCGTATATATTCATTGATTATAATATATACTAAAATAAAATGCATTTTGTTTTTAATGCTCCTGGAATGTTAATAATTGGCATTGCGAAATTTGTTTTTATGACAAATTATTTTCATGATTATCAATTGAAATATAAAATTATTTCCAAATGATTATATTTCATGGCGTGAACTAGGGAGTTGTTATATTTTAATATAATTTCTGATAACTATATATATATATAGTATAGAAGATATATATTTATTTATAAAATACACACTAAATAAAGAGAGGGTTCCACATTGAATAGCCTGGCCTCTCTACTCTAACAATATTTTAAAAATTTAACAAACAAAAAACGATATTCTTTCCCATCACGCAAATAAAATTGTACAGCAGCTGGCTGGGCTTCACGTTTTATCATATATATATGTGTAATTTTACAACTGTTATATGTGTGCGTTCAACATAATATATGTAAAAATATGACTAGGGAAGATAATTGATAAAACTAAACCAAAAATATTGTATTGGGATTGATTTGAATTTTGTTCTCCCTATTTTTATATAATTTCATAGAAATTTACAAATATTAAAGTTATATGTGTTGCTTGGAAAAATTGTTTTTAACAAATGCAAATGCTATTATTGTTATATGAATTTCAATGTATAGAAAGCAGACAACATAATATTGAAATTATTTGCTTTAAAAGTATAGAAATAATTTTTCTCTGTATATACCATGTTATATTATTATATTTTGCATTATCTTATGTGACACCCTACACGGCGTCTTGTGTGAAAATGTTATATTTTTGTGTGTATTATATCGACAAGAAAACGAGCATAACGACAACGACCAACCCAACCGTATATTTATTTTATTTATACAGTATAGAATTCAATACAATGATAACATATTATGATTTTATATTACATATACAATTACAATACTGGCAAACAAGAAAAGCATCATCATCATCATCGTCATCGTCGTGATATAACAATTTTTCGAAAAATTGCATTCATTCAAATATCTATGCATACATATATAATTATATATCTATATGAAATACAAAACAAAACTATAATGACAGTGTTTTATGGCAGTGTGAGTTAAAGAAGTAGAATCGTATAAAGAATGTTTGAGTTTGATGTTTGATATTTTTTATTACATTTTAAGTCATATGGCATTGCTGGTGTTTGTGATTAATTATTTTATTTGTTTTGTTGTCTCTAACCTGGCTAAACTAGAATATGTGTAAGATTGATTGTATTTGTTCACAATACGTAGTAGCACTGTTGAATGCATAAAATCAACAACTCTCAATTTCTTCGCCAAAAGTATTTGTTCAAAAATTCTACGGTATATTTTGCAAAACAATATTAAATGTTAAAATTTCAATTGGAAATAAAATTATGACGCCACTGTTATTAACAATTTTAATCGATCCGAATAAATAAATAGAAAAAAAGGCAGTTTTATAAAATAAACAAACACTCTACCCACACTAACACCATCAATACATTTTGTATACGTATATGAACTAGTAACTGTGTTTGCATATATAAATTTATACATTATTTTAATGATTGAAATTTTGAATGATGGTTGAATATATATATAAATACAACCGAGAAAACATATTATATTTTTGCTCTGCTGCGTTTCGTTTTGTTTCGTATACGTATACGTGCAAACCAACCATGTACGCTATTTACGAACGCACACCAACACACATCAGCATCGTACACGAATGACAGAATTCAGAAAAGAAGTTTGGTTTAAACTGAAGTTTCTTTCTTACTTCTATACATAGTTTTGTTGGTAGGTTCACGTACGTACAATTTTGTATTTTATTTCGCTTATTTATTTGTGTGGCTATATTTCTATAGTAAATTTATGTTTAACTTCAATAAAAGAATTGTTTAAATTGAATCTTAAAAATATTTCATATACTTTTGTTTTATTTTATTTATTTGCATAATCGCACACAAACTAAACTAAATCTACAACAATGCATAAGTATAACGATATATGTATGTATATATAAAATAGCTCTATGTAGCTGTAGCGTGGTAGTGGTACATAAATCAATTGTAAAAAAAAAAGAAACTTATTTTTTCGCTAATCTTTTTTTGTACATTTCGTTAATATAAAAAATAAAATAAAAATTAGTCAACGGGTGTGTAATTAATATTTGTGAAAATTTGTGTACATTTTTACTTACAATAATAGTTTTAATTAAAAATTAAAAAAATCTACATCGTAGCATCTGCATCGGAAAATAGATCATCGTCCAATATAATGTCTGCCATAATCGGTGGTGCTGGTGAGTAGAATTTTTATTTTAAATACATTTCTTTGGGTATAGTGTGTCTTACTGCCTATTTCAAATTTGTTTGGTATTTATTTATATAGTTTTATTTTTATATAATATAATAACAATAATTGCAAAAATAAGGCCACACGCCACACTCTTTGTGGGTGTTTCGTGTGGCGACATTGTCTTCTTTTTTCTGTAATATAAATGTAAAATCAAAATATAATTTACTAGTAGAACGTGCTGTGAATTGATGGGCGGCTCCAAAAACACAATTTTGTTTTCATATTATTTCAAAAATATAAAATTTATAAATTACATGATATACCTACGTCTACGATTATTGTTTAAATCGCACTGTTTATTAAAAACAGAACTTAAAAATATTTAATACCTATAAACATGTCAAGGAAAATAAAAATGCAAATTGAAGGATTGATTGCTGAACATATCACATGACCACAGGGTAACTGAAACACTTATTCGTTTTTTTTAATTTAATTTAATTATAAATTTTATTATATCTTTATTATTTATTTTTTTTTCATTCAAATTACCAATTGTCTTGTAATAGCAATTTTTTTATTGTGTTAACCCTTTCAGAACTTATATTGTTTATCTTAAAATAAATAGTGTATATTTTGAGAATCGTGACAAACGCTAATGGAAAAGTAGATTATATACACTTTTTTTTTTGTATAATCCTCTGTAGTCTGTCCTTTAAGGCTGTGAATCGGAAAAAAATAACTATAGTTATCGCATGTTTATGATTTTACTGGTATACTATAAATTAATGTTCATTTTACATATGGCCAGAAAAGGTTAATAAGTTAAGAATGTATTGTATTGTATTGAATGTTTGATTGTATTGTAGTAAGAAGGAAAATTAACAATACAACTCACAAAAAGAAAGAATATATTGTAAAGAAAAATGCTCACACTACACATGCATAGGTACAATCATAAAATCATTTTTATCCATCATCATCATCGTCATCATCATAATAATCATGATAAATATAATAGCATAATAAAAATATTTCGTTTCGATTTTTTTTTCTTTTGCTTCTGCTTGCTGCCACTGTACTGTCGTGTCGTTGTGGTGGTGTGTTTTTTTTTCTCTATTCTAACGAGTTCGTCGGTCTTCTTCACTTCTTTTTATTTCAAAGCAAAAAAAAAAAAAAAGATGGAAGAAAGGTGTATCAAAATGCTTTTTTATATTTAGTTTTTTATTTGATTACATTAATTTCATTATTCTATTCTGTTGATTGATAAATTAATTTGTATATTAATTCTCTTCTCAGTTCTCATCCTTTAATTTATTTATGTCTCAAATATACTCCAAAAACGATAAAATTTAGTAAATAAATAAACATATTTGAACAGGAACAGTAACTCACAATAATAATTATATGGCTAATATGTTTGTATATTATGTATATTGGTTTGGAGTTGACTAGGCAGGCCCAATAAAATTAAACATCTAGTTGCTTTTAACATTATATTAAATTAAGTTCAAATTTGTTCATTTATATAATTTGTTTAATTCAATTTTACGCTTTAATTTGTATGATTCTTGAAATGATTGTCTGTTGTATTATAGAAAATACAAAAAATTTTCTTTGCATTCCAATACAAGAAATAAATTGAATGGAATGTATAAAACAGCAAAGGCAGTATCGTGTCAATGTATCGGATTTATACATTAGTATCAGTCAGTATCAGGTAATAATTGCGCATATGTGAGTGTGTTGTGTGAAATGAATTTATGGAGTACAATATAGTGTAATGTAGTGTAGAGTAAAAGTAGTAAGTCGATCGTGTAGGTAGTTTTTTGCTGTCGTGAGTGTGTCATTATTCAATTTTTACAATGCAATTATTCCATTTAATAATTAATGTTAATAAAAATTAGATAATAATTTAATAAAAAGGTATTTTCGAAATAATTTGAATTTAAATAATATATTTCTATAAATAGTATTAAAAAAAACAACAAATAATCAAGAAACCAAATTGTACGATATAGTGCTTAATTTTATGTTTGGTTAGATTAACATAAGTTTGTATTGTGTCTGACTGTATGAGTTTATGTGTGATTATTGCATAAAACAATTTTTTTGTAACGTGAAATAATTAATAATATAAAAAAAATATCAAATATACTTTGGAAAAATATTTACTAATTTCATAATGTTAAAAATTGTAAATAAATATCATATGTTTTGATAAATGTTTGTACTTGTGGTGTATTTATATTTAGGGTGTATATTCATTGAAGGAAAATAATGAATGAAATGAAAAATAATAGTATAAAAGAAAAGGTTTTAACGTACTCGGGCGTTTTCCAATAAAAATATATAGATTGAATATATATATATGTAGGAATATAAACAAACAGAAAACAGAAATCAAAATAGAAAGGCAGGCGTGTCTGTATAACTCGCTAAATATAAATTTTATATAAATAACATAAAAAGAACTTAATTAATAAGAGAACCACCAGAAAAGAATAGAGATAACATTGATTACTGATTAACTATATACTTTTAAAAATTAAAAACATAAACTCTATAGGTTAGCAACGTTGTATGCATATTATTAAATTAATAACTTTTTTTTTGGCGTGTTCAAATTATAACGTTTATATACGAAAAAGGAATTCCTCCAACAATACACAAGAATGTAACCAACAACAACAACAATCCCACCATTCCCATCAGTATCACACCACACCACCAAATATAATATGTTCTTCAACTATCACTGAACACTGATACTATGAATAACCATTACCACCACCATCGCAGCCACATATTTACACAACTACCATTGACAACAATAGTAATTTTTTTGTTAATTTTACTGTAGTTAATCTCTACTAAAATATATACTCACAATACACTCTATAATCATCATCATCATCATCAACATTATCTTATATCGTCATTATTATCAACTTTTTTAACATCTTTTTTAAAATTACATTTTTTTTTATATTATATACTATACATATGTCGACCATATGTACACTGAAATACGAAATAGTGAATTTCTTTGTAAAAACTCACGCACGCCTGCATATTCTTCATTTGAAAGATAACATTAACACGTGCTTTTCATTTGTTTACGTTTTTTTTGTAGTACGCATTGTCTTATTTTGCACAAATTTGTAATTATAATTAATTTTGATACATATACATACGTAAACAATATTACTGCTATAGATAGTATACAAACGTAAAAGTAGGAGCTGCAAAGTTGAAATTGGTTTGAGGTGAATTGCATTTTGGGGTTATTTAAAACTAAAATTTATTTGGGGGATTGAGATTTAAGGGTTGGGTTCGATTTATGTATATAACAGCAATATTATAATTAACGTATTAATAAAGTGGACGTAAATGGTACGGCATTATATAATATATATATACCGTACAATATACATACTCCCATTTTATTTTTTTAGATAATATATATATAAAAAGATGTACATATACCAATTATTAAATAATTGTTTAAGAACATTAATTCAGTTTAATCAATCATGGTTTATATATAATATACTTAAATGTTATATGTTTAACTTTAAATACATATTAATTTAAATTAGCTTCCTAGACGTTAAAATTACAATATTTATTAATAAAAGCTCTCGTTCTTATAATTGTAGATCGATAACGAATGAACAGAGACATATCGTAATTATGGACTAAATGCTGCATAAATTATTGGAATGTAATTTTGAGTTAATAAAGGATTTATTAATTAAAATCATTTAAAACGTACAATTTAATATTACGAACAACAGAATATTCGTAACAGCAAAGATCATCCAATTGTTATAAATAATTTAAAATTAAAATAAAAGTGCCGCACAAAAAAAAACTCAAACTGGAGGGCCCACAGAACGTCCCACCCGGAGCTGAGGTCCGTGTGGTCAGTGCATCTGTAATAGCACAATTGCAGGCACAAGGCCTACAGGTTTGTTTTTTTTTTTAAATAATTATAATTATAATAAATTTTCTATTCAAAATATTTTCCAGGGTATTGAACTTAATGCTGCTATAATGGCTGCATCACAGCCTCAAACTACAACTATAACACCAGTAGCAGCTGGTAATGCCGTTCAACAAACGCAACAAAATCAACAGCAACAACAAAATCAGCAGCAACAACAGCAACAACAACAGCAGCAGCAGCAGCAGCAGCAGCAGCAACAACAACAACAACAACAACAACAACAACAACAACAACAGCAGCAGCAGCAGCAGCAGCAGCAGCAACAACAACAACAACATCAGCAACAACAACAACATCAGCAACAACAACAACAACAAAATCAACAGCAACAGCAACTTCAGCAACAACAACAGCAGCATCAGCAACAACAACAACAACAGCAACAACAACAACATCAGCAGCAATTACAACAACAACAGCCGCAAGTGATAACTTTGCAACAATTACAAAATTTCTTACCTCAACAAATTCAAACAATAACAAATGCCGATGGTTCACAAGTTCAAATGTCGGGTAATTCAACGCCAACACCTGTTAAAACCGAATTTATAACATCACAAATGCAACCGCAAGTATTAAATATACAAAATTTGCAAGGTATACCACAACAATTTATGCAAACAGCTGGTGGACAATTATTACCCAATCATAATAACGGAATGTTTTCGGTTGTGCAACCAATGCAAACAGTTACTATTGATGGACAAGAAGCTCTTTTTATACCGAATATGTCAACTCAACAATTGACAGGTGGTGGTGCTAGTCAAGCAATACAAATTGGTGGTCAACAAGCATTTATAACACCAAATGGACAAATAATACGTACACTTGGTGTTATGCCACAAAATATATTGCAAAATATGGGACAAACTGTACAATTACCAACAGGTTAGACTAAAACTGTATTGTTTGTTATTATTATGAAATATGTAATTTTAATTACTATATAGATTTTGACCGATTAGCTCGATTTTGAATGGTTTTTTTTTCCTTTATCTGTTTTTCGAAATTTATTAATTTTTTTGAAAGCACATTAATAAAACTCGTTTAAGACTTTATAGAAAATACAATAAATAACGACATTATTATAACAATAACTTCTATAATAACAATATTCAAATTAGTTAAATAAATACGAATAGTTATTATTACTCATTACATATTGGTTTCTGAGGTTTATTCTTTTTATCTATTACCACAATTATCTTTTCTACTCAAATAAATTGATCATTTAATTTAATCAATGACATTGAAAATTTTTTTAAACACATACCATTATGTTAAAAAGTTAAGCAAGGCGTTTATTGTATTTTCCATTAGCTTTTCACAATATGTAACATTTTTACTTTTGAAATACTCTTTTGTTTATTTTTTATTTTTTTTTTGTTTGCCTATTGTCGAATCAAAAAATTATTTGCTTTTTTTTATTTTAACTTGTTTTGTTGCTTTTTTTATAACACTGTAAATATAAAATACGATAAATTTGCATTTAGCCTTACATCATAATCATCATCATTCTATATTTTTAATAATTATTATGTTATCATTTTAAAATTTAAACAATTATTTATTATATTGTATATGTATAATATTAACATAATTAATATAATTAACAAAAAAAAAACTTTGCTTTGACCAAATGTCGCTCCTTCCTTCCTTTTTCCTCGTTTAAATTATATTGTGCATATAGCATGTGGACAATCTGCACTGACAATACCTGGAACAAATATTACCCTACCATTGGGAAGTACATTAAATACATTAACCACTGCGCAAACAACGAATAATACAACGAATCAACAACAACAACAACAACAACAACAACAGCAGCAGCATCCGCAACCGCAACAGCAACAATTGCAACAGCAAAATCATTCACCACAATCGAATCAACAACAAATCCAGCAACAGCAACAAACGCAACAAACACATCAACAACAGGCCACAATTACGATTCCGGGCACAAATATACAAATTCCTACATCGATTACAACATCAAATGGAATTATAACAACTTCAACAAATAATCAAAATCATACGATAAAAGTCGAAGGAACAGGTAAATTTATCTGAAATAAACAATTCATATATTATAATGATTCATATTTTCTATTCCAAATATCATACGCCCTCTGTCTAAAGATTAACCGGAATGATTTTCTAATCTATGGATCTGGTAACGCCATTTGTTGGCTGCTGATTCATTTATGTATTGTGAACCGATCTCAATAAACTGTCCAAGTTTCATGACATTTTCAAAAAGTACTAGGTTTAGTGAAAGTTGGTAAGATATCTTCGGTAAGATTCATGGGAATGGTACTTGATATACCAACAAAACAATTCATGAAATTTAGCTGAAAAAATTGGTCTACAAAAGGTGAATTTAAAGTTTATTTATTATGGTTAAAATTTGTATCGAATTGAGAATTCCAACGACTTCATGACGGAAGTGTCATTAATTTCATAATAACTATTGTAACTAGCGATGAAACTTGATGTTTTCAATACAAACCAGGAATCAAGCACCAATGTTCTGAATGACGTTCACAATGCTTATTTGTTCTTACGATACCAAAGGTGTTATTCACAAAAAATTATCATGTGGTACAAGGGTTATTCCTTTGTATTATATTTATATTTATATTTGCTTTGACATTCGCCTTATTCATCGGATTTAGGTTCATGTAGCTATTTTCAATGCCCTAAAACTCATTTGGGGATAAAATGAAACCAGTTTGCATAAATTTAAAACATCAAGAACACTCCATTCAGCGACAACAAAATAATTTGATGCGTTTGTTGAACAAGCAAACCGATGTTTACTTTTTTCTTAATCCATTCCGCTTATTTTTCGGACAGAGGCTGTAAATCTATTTAATTATATTTCCCTAAATATATTCCTAAACTTTTTCTATGCATAATTAAATCATCATTACTAATAATATTGCTCGATTCATTTGTATTTGAATTGTTCCAGTTTTTGTATGTATATATAATATTTGATAACACAACACATTCATTTTTTTAAATGTATTTTATATGTGCAATATGTTGGTGGTGGTTATGCTATTTTATTAAAAGTTACTGAATAACCTTTTTCCATTTACTAATAATGAATCTACTAAAAGTAATTCAACATTAATATTAAATAAATGTTCGAGTTTTATATTTATATCATATATTAAAATTGAAATGGTGAACACTGCTAATGTAATTTGGTTTACTAAAGCTTTGAATGAATGGAATTTGTGTATACTAGATAATAGTGATAATAGTATACATTCTATAGTATTAATAATGTATTTTTGGGAAGTACTAAATGCTATTTTTCTTTTTTTTTTAAACTAATTCAAATTTCTTATTTCTATGTATGCGCTTATGTTTTCCATCTCAAATGCAATGAATTAAATTAATGAAAATGTTTGAAATTCTATAGAATTTATTATGATACGGATTAAATACATGCATAAGACATTAATTATATAGGTAACGGTAAGTTCATTATGAAGTTTCTACAGTTTTTTTTCGATATTAAATGTATTATAATAGAATGTAATGTATTTTGCAACTTTAAGGGTATGTCCTATTTAGTGATCATTCTATTGCTTCTATTAACTATATTATGTGCATATGTTAATGTGATATATGCATAAATATAAAATATAAGTGTATGTGTATGCTTATTAAATAATACTATACTCAGATAATAAAATTTCATATTAATCTAATTGGACAAATGTTGATTTGAAATTTAGAAGTTTAGAATCACGAATCATTGAAATAATTTAAAGGCGATTCGTATAATTAATTATATCGTTATGTAAAAGTTTGGCAATATATAATACTATTCATATATACTTAAAGTAGATAAGACAACATATCAACCATTCACGCAGCAAATCAACATTTGCATCAAAAACGAAAGTGTATTTTCCAAAAATTCATTAAAGTAATATATCACTTTGATTTTGATATTTAAATAGATGACGAACTTAAGAAAACATCTTTATGTTTTTAGGGGTATTGACATAAATTCCATCACTTTATCGACATCCACATGTATCGTTTGTATTGTTACCGCTACATCGAAATATTAAAAATTGGTTAAATTCATCGATTAGCTAGATACTTATAAAATGAATTTCTCTTTATTAAAAATCCTTTAAATTGAAAAAATTTATTTATTAAAATTATTAATTTTTTTTTTCGAATATAGGGCAAAATGTTCAAGTACGTCCAGCTGGTGGTATGCCACAAGTAGTACAATTTCCTATGCAACAAACAATTCCTGTACAAGTACCTATATCAACTGGAAATGGTCAAACAATTTATCATACTGTACATGTACCAATTCAAGCATTAGCTGCTCAAATGCCAGGACTTGTTCAGCCACAAATGCAATTATTTCCTCAATTAACTCAGGTATGTAGATTTTTTCTTTTAATATGCATGATATTTATTTTTTTAACTCCTATATTGCTCCAAGTGGAGCTTTATGTCATCTAATAAATGTTTCATTACAGCCAAGTTGGTAAATTACTCCGCATGGGTGAATATAACAATTTACCAATTGTACTGCAATTAACGAAAGATAGATGTTTTCATAATTCTATTATTTTTATATGGGTTATGTGTGTGCCGACATTGTTAATCTTTGAGTGGCGTCCAACGCCATATTTTCAAAGATATCCGTTTTACTTTTTATTCCATAAACGAACAAATGGTCACCCAGCAGAAAAATTTTAATATTAAAATAAATACCGGAAAATTTCCTATGAAAAATAGTTGGAATTGAAACCGCTATATTTCACGATTAATATACATCGGCACTATACCACTGCGCTACTAAGTGTTTTTTTTAGTTTTAATCATATAAATAACTATATAAAATAATACACAACTGTAACGGTGAATATTTTACTTAATAGCGAATTTATAGCAACATAATTGCAGACCATTTGGTGAATTATTATATATACTCGCATACTGAGTGATTTAAGAACTTGTCTGTAATGTTATATAGATCCCCGAGATGTAATATTAAGATAGAATGCTTGGCGTAATTAAATAAAGTATCTTTTCATAATCTATGGATGTAAGATGTAGTATTATTATAGTATTGAATTCAGTATTAAAAATTTTATATTTCATAATATCGATACACATAAAGTGTAAGATTTTCGAAAACTATTATCATTTTATATAATAATACCAGCAAAATAATTATAATTTTAAATTTATAATTTAAAAATAAACATATTACATGTTATAATATAATGGTCCAATATAATGTTATTTAATATAGGTTGCCAACATAATAACCCCATCTGGTCAAATTCAACAAATTCAATTAGCACCAATAAATCAATTACAAGGTCTACAAAGTATTCAACAAGCAACATCTGTT